>CAJNOJ010000093.1:0-256247 GCA_905250025.1 Adineta ricciae
GAACTTCATAGGTGTTGTCTGGGTTGAGAATCAATGTGTAAAGATGGGTGAGTTCGTCATCTTTGCATTTGATATCTTTCTTGATCAAGAGATTTTTTCCTTTGTAGGTGAAAATAACATGGACTTTCTTGGTGCTGTAACCGCAAATATCAGGTCCTAAATAGAGATTAGATTGAAGAGAGAAAACTCCACATTAGAAGTCTTACCGAACATAATGTTGTACACTGAATCACCGGTAAGACCTGTTTGGTCAACATCTCCTGGATAGATTTTAGCGTAGCCACCACCACAATCAATTTTTTGTTCGTGTTTGACAGTAAATTGAATGACAAGTGTTTTGCCTTCATTGGAGAATGAATCAAATTTAGCTGAAATACCGTAGAATCGCGCATCTTGGGAGGTTTGAAGGCCTAAATAATCATATATTATAATCAAAATTCATCACGAGTAAAGTCTATTTACCAAGATCTTTTTTAGCATCACCATAGAATTTACCATGACTTAATTTAAATTCACCTAAATCTGGCTTAGCCGTTGATTGGACCCATCGACTTTTATAACTTTCGTCTAGAGAATAGCAAGAAAGAATTCATTATAAACATCCGCAGAGAATTCCATAGTTTTCTTTTTACCTTCGAATTTTTCCACAAAGTAGTCTTTCGAATAGACAGTTGCAAGAAGGGCAACTAGTAACAATAAACAGCTTGACCGAACCATGATAATGCTAAAATAGAATGAATGGGTCAGCGGTCAGTTAGAAGAAGAAGAAGAAGACGAAGAAGAGTTCTCTTGTTCGCGCGCACACTATCATATGTATACATCGATGGGCATGAACTCAAATGAAAACGACCGACTAAGAATGCAAGTATGAGATGGCCTCCTTCATTCTCTTTCCTTCTTACTACTATTATATTTAATATAAGGCAGACGAAAAGACGAATCAATGAGCAAACAACGGGATATGGGTTGTGTTCGACTGATTGGACGAATTGAATCTTTCTAAACCTATCAAAAAGCAACGTGTGGATAGGTATCTGAATGCGTATTTGTCATTAAATTGACTCATTCAATCGATCGATATATTTGAATTTATTTAAGATTTCATCTTGAACTAGAAATAAACCGAATATTTTCCATGCGTTTTCCATAACGACATCTATATCAGATGGTGTCTTTGCCTTGAATGAGATAAGAAGATAAGATTTCAAGTTAGTTCGACTAAACGGTTTGTATACGAACACGTTCCTATGCTATGTCATTCTCTCTGTTCGATTGTAATTTAAGTGATGCTTCAAATGTTTACTATTCTTTCGACAATAGCTTTTTTTAAAAGAATAGAACATAAGTGTGAAAAGGCAAAAACTTTCAAAATAATTAACATTCCTTTTCTGGGCAAAAGCTTTTGTTGATCAAATTTCAGCGAGACTTTCTCGTGCATGAAACATTTGTTACTTTTGATTGTAAGCTTTCTATTAATAGAACATTCGCCTGTCTACTACAAAAAATAAGCACTAACAGCATGTTGACTGAATGGTAAAATGGTAACAGATTCTAGGCTTATGAGAAATAGTATCTAACAATGCCATGTAGTCGACGAAGAAATGGATCTATACGTAGCGCAAGTGAATTATCATACTTTTGCAAAATGAAACTTATTCATTGAAGAATCTCGTGTCTGAATAAATGAGTGATTCTAGAAGAAGAAAATGAAGACTTTCGCATAGAAAATACGACGATTCGAACAGCTTTTGAGTATATTTGTTGAATTGATCTCAAATGGTAGACTGAGGGCCATATAAAACATGACCTATGTCTAGGCTAATTATCTATCGAATGACTTTCACACATGAGTGTTTTTATTTTTTAATTTACAAGTCAAAACAACATTATGACAACAATGAGAGACATTCAAACGTAAGTCACACTCATAAATTACACTCTTTTCGGACATTAGTCAACAACTGTGTAATATGTTCAAGGTCAACACCATATTGTTCGAGTAGTATCATTGAGTCATTACGTTCTTGAGTCCATTGTCTAAATGATTGATTCATCTCAGATTCAACAGAACCTAATTGTCCACCATATTCCACAGGTAATAATGATGGATCGATATACATATGTAAAGATTTTCTCATTGAATCATCAGACGATCGAGAATGAAAATAGATTCGATCGTGAAATTCTCCGCGATAGAACATCCGCAAGAAATGGAACAGTGGACTGAGACAGGTAGGATAATTATATACATGAATTTGCCGTACGTGTATTGGATACATTTTCTCCCAGCAATCAATATACCGTCGAATTCTATCCAATGTGAATTGACTGATATGTTTCAGACGAATACTTGTAAAGTCTAATAAAATAATAAATCCATATAATTGAGCAGCAGGTTGACTGTTGAGAATATCAGCGACAGCGAATGCATAACGAGTTACATCATCGAAAGTGTATTGAGTTGGATTGTATCGGCCCATGCGCATAAGAAATATCAGGTGTTTATCCTTAGTCGCTTTTGGTAATTGAAGGCAATAGACTAATTGGCCAATTTCGCACATGAGAGGACTCTTTAATAGATCACGATTTGTAAACCTACGGTGAACGAGTAAATCTGTCTAGAAAATCGAATGAAAGAAAAAGAAAACGTACCATTGAAGATTTTCAGTGCGGTACTGCCAGAAGCGGATTAGTCGTTCTTTGGCATGTGCAATGCGAAAATCTGTGACGCGTAAGAATCGTAACAAAAATTCATCGGTGTCTAACGAATTCAAAATCGGTTGTTGTTCTCGTAACCATTTCCTCAGATGAATAATATGATCTTTGATTGTCAACAACTGTCCATCATAGAGATCTACTGAAGCCATAATTCACCTGCTAGCAGACGTATTTTTATGGGAAATGAACGGCGGGAGAATAAAGAAAAGAACACAATTTTCTTTCTCTTCCTTTTTCTCTTTCACTTCTTCTAATTCGAAGAATCTAGATTGAATAATAATACATGAGAACTTACCCTTTTCGTCTTCTTTATCTCGATGCATGTTTTTGAGAATAAAAAGATGTTGTAACAATAGAAAATGCAACAATGCATGAAAATACAAGAAGTAATTATCTGAAGGAAGATGATGAAAGTTTCGCATTACGTTATTAAAAGAATAAATAATCATGTTCGCAGATCGATTCTTGCGGAGAATGAAGAGATACAGCAATATTTCAACTAACTATGAAACTAACGAGCTAGTCTCGAGTACATTCAAGTTTGATCATCAACAATTGTCAAGTGCTCCTAATATAGACGAAGTTTTCATTGAATTCCGAGTACATGACTTTTAAAAATAAAGAAAAAAAAAGGAGAAGAAACATTATTTTTCTGACAAATCTCAAGAAGAAGAATATTCATCAGTTGTAATCAAAGTACATTAATTAGAAGTAATTATAGATTGAGATACGTCGTTCGAAATTATAGATAATATATTCAGATACAAAGAAGACAATTATGTCCCTTTCAATTACGTACGAAAGGATATCTGTTATGCATTTTTCTCCTAATGATAAAAGACAAGTAACCAACTGGAATCTTTTTCGATGTAATGGAATCGGATGGATTATAAATAGATCACAGTGTTCTTCTCTTTTTTATAACTTATGTTAATTCCTAAGAAAGTTCTCGCGGAGTGGCAAAACTTATTGGAAAATATTTTCAATTGAAACCAAAAGCTCGCAGGATAATTTTGTTCTCTTAGTTAAGAAAATAATCATCTGTCGTCTTAGAAGATTTTCTTGACAAATTCAAAACAATTCATAGAAATCATGCGAACGATTCGTTTACCTCTAACGATAAATAAATCGTGATGTTCTTGTTCGAATTAGTCGAGAGATAATCTTCTTTTGAAAGATATTTTACTCCGGATGAGACCACAAGTACAAAGTTGCACTCTTTACACTAAGTATAAACAAAATGGATGTAAGAACGAAACGACATATTTTTGACATAAATTACATAGAACCAAAACATGACGTTTTTTCATTTGACACGCTAATAGTTTGTGATTATGGAACATTATGACAACATTTCTGATACATCAACAATAGTTGCCAATAATTCGATAGAGTTGTTTTGACCTTCGGTCTTACATTACAGATAATAGATTTCACTGAGTGTGGTTAAACTCAGCACATAGTGAGTATGTGTAATGTAATCAGTTTTTGAATAGTACGTCTCGTGTACAGATAGTACACCGAAGAAATTTGAATATGATAACAAAATAATATCGGATGTCATGATAAGAATTACAAATCTTTGTTTAATTTATTATGACAATGAAATTTAGAATAATAGAACAATACAGAAGATAATCTTCTTTAAATGCTTCGATTACAAGCGACACGGCAAACTAGTTTGAAAGTATAGTGTCAACGATAAAGACGTACTCTTACTAAATGTATATGATGGCTTTCCGGTTGCTAAGATGGATCACGATCAACTCGTGATCTGATTATTACATATATCGAACACTGGGTTGTCATTGTATATCAATATGATAAATGTCAAGACTGATGATCGCACGAAACTGATCTCATGAAGTTCCATCAGATGCATCATAATTGCCAGATGGCCTGATATGCAATGAAAATTGATTTCAAGAATATCTGAATTTTGCGTTGACTTGACTTGTATGAATTCCATCGAGCGTATAACTCAAGGAGGTATCTCCACTTCCGCAAGGCACTGTTTTATAATGACCTTCAGCCCATCAAATTTCCTTTGAACCTTTCTGAGCATACTTCATTACCCCAAAGCCTGGAAGCGTATGTGTCAAAAATGTAAAGTCAGTCGATTTCCTGCTGACTCAAAGAGCTCTATTACTATTGAAGGAACAGCAAGTAGATTTCGATGGGCGTCACCGGTAATCGAGAAGAACGGTGTACAAAATTCACCATTGGTATTTTGAAAAGCAGCAATAAGAATCGAATAGAACAAAGACGAATGAAATAAAACGTTACTTTTATCCGAAATTTTCACCATGTCAAACAGTAATACAACTAATCCACCACTTTTTAACAACAATAAATCATTGTATGGAACACGAACTCAAACCAATCAATCATCGAAGAAGATTTCCATTATTGAAGATAAAGCAACATTAGAACCTGTACGCCCATTTCCCTCATCACCCAATGCTTCATCAACACATCCAAATTCAAGTTTTCAACGCAATGCATCAAGTGAATTATCATCTTCACAACTACATAAACAAATTCAAATACAAAAGCAAGCCTTGAATTCTATTAATCTTGATCAGATGCATCAAAATGTTTATCATCAATTAGACGAATGGAAGAATATGATGTACAATCGTGTTGATTCTATGAAAAGTCGAATGTTGGAAGAAAATGCCCAATCACATAACCAATTGATATCACTTCAAAATGTCATGAAAAATTTACTTGAAGAGGAAATAATCAAACAATTGTTATTATTGAAAACGAATCCACAACTGATTAATGATCAAGAACTTGATGAAATAGAACAACGGCTCGAAAGAGTGAATGTATTTCTTCTTCTTTTCCTTTCGAATCAACATCTTTCATTGTTGAAATTTCTAGGCTGAAATTGAATTCATGAAAAGATGTGATGTTCAACTAGATTCTTCGAATACTCAAATTGTTGGAGATATACACTTACATAAAATGACTGATTTTAGTAAACACCAGCCGCTACCACAACCTCCACCCTCTCCACCTCCACACTCATCGGTACTGCCAACAATATCCTCACAACTATCAACAACTATCTCGGATGAGAAAGGTAATTTGAAAAAAAAACAAAGTGAATTTGAAAGTTGATTGATACATTTTTAGAATTAGATCAAACACCAACTGCATCTGAATTAACTGCATCGAAACCTATTCCTCCAGTTTGGACCGATGCCACTCGTCAAGGTCTCAATAGTTTATCACATTATCTTCCATTTCGTTTATTAATTCCAAACAATGTTCGCGAAAAGTTGATCGACAGTTTCGATATCGAACACTTCGAGTCTGAATTAGCACTTTCGTGTGAATCTCCAATTGAATCCATATTAACCATAATCAATCAAGATGACCTCGACGTCTCCGTCGAGATTCTAAATGATCTAATGATTGCATTTCAGTGCTCATCAAGCCAGTATGAACTTCGTTTGTTATATCCGAAAAAATTCATTTCAATCATAACTGGTAAACGTAACGAACGACTAGACCGTTTGAAAGACAAATATCAATTGGATATGATGAAAGTTTTTCCACAAGCATGCCCACTCAGTGATGAACGCGTCATTCTACTACGATGTCAACATGCGGACTATATTATCTAGTGAGTTTGCTTTCAATAGACAAACGTTAAACACTTTCTTGTCTTGCTTTTAGCTGTCTTCGTGAAGTGATTCAAAATGTTCTTGAACAAGGTCATTTTGATAATGAAGATCAATCTTATGCTATGTACGATCCATCAGAGAATTACGATGAGTCGTCTGCTCATGAGTACGGTGGTTACAAATCGAATGATATATGTGAAGTAACTCTAGCTGATAATAATAATGACGCTTCAATGGAAGATTTAACTGAAACGAAACAACGATCAAGTGCTTCCGCACATTCATCTTCTTCATCGTCATTGACGAAACATCGGCATAATTCAGAAGAAATTCCATTGAATTACGATGATACCGAACCTGAATCGGACGATGATGATGATAACGATGATTCGAAGCGATCTCAATCTTCCGAAGATAAGCGAATTTTCGTAAAAAAATTAAATACAGTCAAAGGACGACAAGTGGGATTATTGATTGGTCCATTTGGTAAGTTTCTTCTTCTTCGGAAAGCTTGTCCTAAACGAATACTTTTTCTTCACATTCAGGTCAACATATAACACAAATTCGAGAGCAAACCGGGGCAAAAATTCACCTAACAAATGATGATAACGAACCTTCGGTCATCAAAGGCACAAAAAGTCAAATAAACCAAGCACTTCGTTTGATTAGAGAATGTTTACAAACACAAAAACCTATTCCTCGAACTGCATTCAAAGGTGGTCGACGTCGTTAAACTCTTGTTTTGCATTTCTCCTTCTTTTTTCCTATTCGATCATGTACATTTTAATATACATATTAGATCGTCGTTCATAATTACTAAATCTCAAGATTATTTGTCAAAAGTAAAATATGTATGGATATTGACTTGATCGACTGTCTACTAATTCAAATTTTCTGTTCGTTAAACACATGTTTGTCGTGTTGAATGCTGAACAACATGTGGTAGAGAGAGAGAAAAACACGTGTTTTCTTTCCTTCTGATAGTCATATTTAAATTTATGCTCAGATAGTCGATCGCATTTGAACATAAACGTTAGACATAACGCAGCAGAAGACATTTTTATCTGTTAGTTTTCATGCAAATGGATCCACATTCGTCCATCCCGTGTTGTAATCAAGTTTGTACAGATCCTGACTTTCTTCGTTGGTAATTTTTCTTTTTCTTTCATCGAATAGCTCATTTCAATGCATTTGAACGATCAACTTTTATGTATGCATGCAAAACCCGCAATCAATCAGCATCATTCAGTTTGTAAACGATTCAATTCTTCACTAGGTCTCGATTGTGATCTGGTTTTCAGTGTGTTTCATCTTCGAAATATTCTTCACATGAATTTGAGCAAATTAAAACTATTCGTTCGAACTCATCTATGAATCGACATATATCAGTGCCATCTTATGATCACGTAAATCTTTTCGCTGAAGATTTCCCGTCGACACGACATCAAGAAGATTCTCCGCTGCGCATTCATGTTGGAAATATTCCATTTCTCTGGACAGTTGACGATTTATGCAAACAATTTCTCGTAAGATAATGCTTCTTCACAGTGCGACTTATGTCAAGATATTCTTGAAGGTTTTTGGACCAATCAAAGATCCTGAAATTGTTTCGAATGAACGTGGCTCAAAGGTACAATTAATATTTGTGACAAAAAGAAATCTAAATTTAATGAATTCTCTCCTCTAGGGATTCGGTTTTATTACATTCCTTCGTCGTAGTAAGCACGAAAAAAACGAAGATATAAATAAATCATTTCATCAACAAATGCTAATGTCGTATTTTTCTAGGTGATGGTGTAAATGCTATTCGTGTCAAGAATGGCTCGATTGCTGACGGAAGGAAAATAACTGTAAGAGTGTCTATTCAGATTCGTTTATTAGACGGATGTATTTTAGGTGGCGTTAGCATCGTCTCGCTCTTCGAACCGAATCAACTCGTCGCATTGTCATTGTTGCTCGCTAAATAATCATTTTGTTAACTGAATTGTTTGTGTTTTTCTTTTCTTCCAAATAAAACTAAATTCATGTGTAGGCGATCTGATCATTGTCGCTCTGTTGTGCATACATACAATCAAAAAACAACATATATTAAAGATAATTATCAGAAAATCAAAAGAAAATAGATTCAGGAGGAGTTTATATACACGAGAAGAATGAAAACCCTATTCATTATCTTTTTTTTCTTGTTGTTTCGACACCGGTTGTTATCTACTTGCCAATGAATTGTTTTTCTTCAAGAGTTTTCAAACGAGCTTTGGTTTCGAGATATTCATCTTTGTACATCGAATTCAGAGATAAATCTTGTTTTTCCAGTTCACCTAAACGTTTTCTTAAATATTCAATTTCATTGGATATAATTGAATTCTTTCGGCTTCGTGTATCACTGTGAATCAAGGAATATGTTCGACCGACACGTGGCAAACCGACGGGCGATTTCGTATCGGTTGTTGTCGACCATGACACCGAGTGATTGATGGTTGGTTGTCGAGTGGAATTCAATGATGATGTCACACTGATCGATGATGCAAGTGGAGCTGCGGTTAACAAAGAATTTGATGACAAAGAAAGAGGTTGATGTTGTGGTTGATTTTGTTGCGGCTCAAAAGAGTAGATTGGAAGTGTTGTAGGGGTATCAACAGGAATTTCTGCTTCTTCAATAGTCGATAAATGACGAACACCACTACCTGTTCGACGGATAGGAGCGTGAAATGGAAGACGGCAGCTTGCTTCGACGAGACCTGGTGCACTTTTACTTCGTTTCAGATTAACTTAAAAGAAATTCCAGTAGCAGAAACTATCGTAAACATCATCGAAATATTTACTTTGCTGAATCAGCGGTTTTTTATGTTTCTCTAAACGTTTGACAGCGATTGCTTCTAATTTCACTCGAACAGCTGGATATTCTTTCAAAACTTCCCACAAATCTTCCTTCGAAAGACAAAATAAATCCGAATAGCCAACTGATCGTACTGATGCTGTTCGACGGTTTCCACTTCCCATATTCAAAATACTAATTTCTCCGAAATACGATCCTAGAAAAAACATTCTTCAATTTATTTCCGAACATCCTCTCGTTTCTGACCAGCTTTCAATGTTGCTAAGACTGTTTTATTGTTGTCTGCCATGACATGTAATTTGCCTCGATTGACGATATACATTTCCTTTCCGACTTCACCTTTCCGACAGATAAAATCGCCCGGAGAGAAAAGTACAGGTTTCAAACGTAAAACCAATTCATTTAAAAATCCAGCTTCAGTATTTTGAAAAATTTCGACCTACAAGAAAATCGAGTTTTCAGTAACGACTTTTCCTGTTTTCCTTCAAGAAAATTTACTCGTTTCAATGTATCCAGATGAACATGTATGGCAATCTCAGCACGAAGTTTATACGGTAACAGTGAAAGAACTTGATTATCATCAACAGATTTATGACTCATCCATAAATAATCAAACCTAAAAAAAGAAAATCCTCAGACATTCATATTCATTCAACCGATAAGAGCATGCTGATTTTCTGTTTCTTCCTAGGGATAAGAAAAGCAATTTGCTACAAGCATATTCTTTATCCGGATCTTCAAAATTAAAAATTCCCGAGACTTGAAGTTTTGCTTCTCATGGAATCGAATTGAAATATAATCTACTTAGTCTTTTTCTTCGATACAAGAGACAAACAAAAACAACTCACCATCGAATAACCCGATCTTCCAAATTACTCGGTACACGTCGAAGAGACATATACGTTTTCACTGCATCCAATTTCGCTGCAAGTCAAAAAGACACTTCAATAAATATTCTTAATAGCTCTCCACTTTTACCTTGAAAATCTTTTCTGGCATTACTGAGATTAGATACAATCGACGCGACGTGTCCCATAATAGTCGCGAACAGTAACAGAGCGAATATCAGTTCAATACTTAGAAAGATATAGTCTTCTTTCGATACTGGTTTGGTTTCATAATTCTGCGCTAGTGTCAATGCCGAGATCGACCAATATCTTCAATTGAAAGTACAAAATCGGATATTTTCAATTATCAGTCGTTTCAACTTACAAAGCTTTGAAATAATCTAACCCACTATCACTAAATGAGAACGAAAAACGTTTGGAAAATCCTAATTCAGATCGTGTATGTAAAATATAAATCAAACATGCATTCCAATGAAATATTGCAAGTAAATAGTGTATCATAACAATAGTACGAAAGAGATTTGGATAGTTCGTATGTCGTTCAGTTCGGTCGAGAAATGTCCAAAAACGATAAATTTTCACTAAACGAAATATTCGAACAATCGACTTGAAACCAATGGATAAATAAAGAAAATCTAATGGCATTAAACAAAGGCAATCTATATAAAATCGAGTTGTATTCATATAATAGTGACGTAGTTTTATTGGATCGGTTTGTAATACTCCTTCTTCGAGATAAGCTGTACGAAAATTGAACATAATATCCATTAGATAGAGAAAATCACATGAATAATCAAAGATAAACCAAATCAGGAGATTCTCACGAGTCAATTCATGAAAGGAAAAGCGGAAAATGATTATCCAGAAATTGTAGAGAAATGCCAAACTTATGATTGATGTCCACCAGTATGTTAAACGACCACTTGGATCAAAAATAAACGTAAAGCGACGAGATGAATGCGAACGTCGACTGGTCGGAGAATTGAAATCGAATTTTTCAAAACGAGCTTTTATGTCTTGTCGACGTGCTTTGCGCAACTGTCGAGATTGACGAATATAATCTCCTTGGTACGAGGCGAAGAGATTGACATTTTCGGCTGATATACGCTGTTGCGAGACAGGTGGTGTGACTATTTTGTCTGCTTGGATGTCGTTATTAGGTTGCCGAGTATTCGATGGATTGATACTATCGCGAACTGACGAAGCTATCGAAGAATGATGCGACTGTGGTTGTTGAGATGTTGCATTGGTTGGGTTGGAAATAGATTGAATGGATTTTGAACTGCCAAGTGGATATTTTGGTGGTGGAGACGAAGAAGAAGACGACAATGATGGGGATTGATTTAGTATTTTTGTAGGATTGGATTCGATTGAAGAACGATTGTGAGAATTATTTGATACTAATGGAGTAAAATGCGTTGATACCGTTGAGTGTTGATGGTGATTTGGCGAAGAGAATGACAAAGACAAGCTTTTATCTTTGGATGGAGATACGGTAATTTCACATAGGTCGTCGTCAGTGGTTGCTGAATGACCTTGGTCATATAGCTTTGTTGAAATATGCGTTGTATCATTGTCAGTAGTTGAATTGCACACTTGATAGCGAACAGATGATTTGAACGATGATGCTTGAGCCATGCCATCACGAGCGTAATGCCCAGGAACAGGGCGGCTGGAACTCACCGAAGTCTGAAAAACGGAAAGAAAATATGTTCTCTTGTTTTCCGTTTTGTTAATATTGAAAACAAGTCTTGCATGATACGTAAACAATCATTATGAGAAACACAAAAACGAAATCAACAAGATCATCATTACAGCGATCTGGACCAGTAGGTAATAATCAAACATACGATATGATATTGTCGGCCTTAGAACTTCACTTGGAAGACAGAAGGAGAGTTTATCGTTGGTGATGGAGCAGAAAGCGATTGAGATGCTTTAGAAAGACTGGCGGCGATTTGAAATCAATCTCTGAAATATGGTGCCTGATAAAAAGAGAAGCGATGAAGATGACGGGAAAAGAAAAAGGAGGAAGAAGGAAAACCAGAGAGAGAGAGAGAGAGAGGCAGGCAGGAAAACGAGATGAATAGAAGAAAAAAAAAGAGAATCTTCCAAGTGTGTAACGCAATCTCTTTTTTTGCTAAGATTTCAGTGCTAACGAGTGGAGGAGCATTTGATATGATTGTTTAGAATGTATATCAATGTCTCTACTAGTGCATATTTGACAGCTGTCCGTCCGACTTGCACTTCGTAATATGTCAAGCATCATTGAAAAAAAACCGGCGAGGAAAGATGTTTCCTATGAGACAAAATATAAACACTCAGACGCGAAGAAACCACACTCTCATTGTACAAGATCCTTATTTTCCCAAGGCATGCCAAAAGGAAACATTAGTGGATATTGAAATATCAATACAACATCCACATACGCACATGTCCTTAGTCGTCAGTCGGGATTTTAGTGTTATTTATATCTTTAATGAAGGTACTATTAGCTAAAGATGGCAAAACTGAATATATTAACGTCAAAATAAAATCTATTCATTGCCAATCGATTAGGCAGCTGTTACATAAGACTTTTCATTGTTCTCGTATAAATGTTATCTCGTCGTTTAAAAATAAAAAAGTAAATATTTTTCTCCTCTAGGTACCTGTCGAATGTTTGTTCGCGACAATCGTTGTTAAAAGCAAACTTATTTTAATCACTGTCAACATTTATGTATATGAGCATCATCAATTTGCTTGTCACTTGGAATTATTACTAGAAATTTTATGATAGAAAGAGAAAAAAATCTTTCCTTTTCAGATGTCTATCTTTATCTGCAAATGAAATAGACAGATAATCGTGTAGACGAAAAGGAAATCTTTTCACGATATTAATTTTTGGGAAAATATGAATAATATATCGAGTCATTTCTTTCTGGAAACGAATAAAACAACATTGACGTTTACATCGGACAAGTTTTCTCTTTCTTCGTTTGTAAATTCTAGTTCGTCTTGTTTTCTTTTTGAGCGTATTCAAAGAGAAGCACACTTAGGCATCTAAGGAATATTACTTGATGACAATTTTTTTTATGTTTACTAGAATGTCCTTGGAAAACTGTCGATTGTCATTGTAAAAAACAATTTCTAATATCTATATATAAAGCTAGCTACATGAATGAATGAATTTGAGACGATGATTTATCTATTCGAACGTCAAACTAAGTCAACCGGGATAAAAACTCTGATTATGAACGAATAAGAAAACCAAGAGAGATGCTTAGTTAAATGCGATTGCTCTGAGGAAAGAAAAGAATTAGCTAAAGTGGTATGTCTAATTTTCCTCTGTCTTTTTATCTCCAAGTACTTTAGTAACAATTGTTGTTATTTCCAATGGAGATTTGGGAGCGGATTGAAATTGAATTAACATAGAAACATAACATCGATCAAACGTGTCGAATAGGGACGTGAAAAGTCGGTGTACATTCTCTGGTGTTTCGAAGAAAGCACAAATCATTTAAATCGACACTCGAGTATCGCATTTGCATTCGAACGTCACTATCGTTTGTCGGGGTAGCAAAAACCTTGGTTGATAATGAACGAGTATAAGTAGAAGAAAGAAAGAAAGATGATGATGATGACGAGAAAAACATTGATGAAGAAAATGATGGCAATGTCGTTCACTCAAGAATAGCTGCTGTGCGATCTAGCACGTACTATCATAACTGTCAAAGAGAAAGTTTTCATTTCCGGAATGACGGGCAAGTGTGTTCTCTAATGATCGAGATTACATTATCGAAAGTAGTCGAACAACTTTTTCTACTCGTCTCCTATTTTCTTCCATTTAGTTCTTTTAATACGATCAAAATACATTGAACGATTTTCTAAGTTGCCATCTTATTCGAACTTCCGTTCTGTGAAATCATTCGAGCATGAAATGCATTTACTCAACAATAAAATACTGAAGAGTGAATAAATTTTTTTTTAAACAGTAAGAAATAAAACTTTTGTCAAAATGAACATAACAAACAATAACATGAGAAAGAGAGAGAGAGAAATACCGATAAAAGATTAAAATAAAACTATCTAAGCATATTTTCTTGGATTTATATACAAAAGATGGCTTTGAATACACGCATGGGTTGACAATCTAGAAAAGCTTATTGGTTCATGAAAGAAGGGAAACAACTGAATTAGATCTTATATTATTATTAATTCTTTCTGTTAATCCATTCGGGACGGTATTATTTTTCGAGAATATATTATGTGAAGAACAAAGTTTGACAATATATAACTATATTCCTCCTCAACTTCATTATGTTTTGTCTTTGTTACTATCATAGCCGTATAACCTTAGAGGTATATCATTATCGCAAGTATATTATCACACATACACAAGTGTATATGATTCGTAGTGAAAATTTTTTTTCTGTTCATAAACAACCAGCGACCATTGTGTAGTGGCCACCCGTCCTGAAAAGGTTAAGATCTTTTTTCTTTAAGGATTTCAATCTGCGATGATCACAGCGATCTACTCGGATCAAGATTAGACGAGAAAAGTTTCGATAAGTCTATGCGTGTGCAATATTACATTTTGGAACTAAATATTTCTGTTCACCTATCTTTGTTGCTGCTTGAGTAGAAGTTATGTCTGTTTATATTAATGAGAAAAGGAAACCGGAAGAAATTTAGTGTGAAAAAATGAACATCGACGCATGTGCACGGAAGCTTTCTTCCCTGTTCTGTATCTCTATTGCATTAGTTAAACGGATACTATTATTAATAAAAAATACGAGAGAAATATCTTCTATTACCTTCATTTACTCAAAGTATTTACTCCGTTTTGCCTTTTGAAAACTGTAGATTGCGTCTATTTGAACATAACAAGAAAAGAACGGAAACATAGGATTACCTTGTTTTGTTTGATGTTTTATTAACATGATTAATAACAATAATGTTTTTTATTTCATAGGAAATTGCACGTAATTTATCAATAGACATGCCATTCTAAATGAAATTGTTTTATCGATATAAAGAAGTATTAAGTACATATATGTACATGATAATGATTGTTGTCATTTCTAGACACGCACACATCAATCGACTTGTCCCTCTTCTCTAGATTTCCCTAAATCAGCTTAGTTAACTCATATACACTCGCTCGCTTTTTCTTCTTCTTCTTCTTCTTTTTCTTCCACATTATTTATTCTCTATTTAAACTTGTTCTCATGAATAAATAATCAATCGGCACATCTCTATGTCTCTCGGCGCATGTTTTCTGTTCAGGATATTTTTGTTAGATCTGATAAATCTATTAGGAAATTTAGTCTATTCCATTCTTTTGACAAATAAATCATCGTAGGAAAAGAAATTTTCTTACTAAATCTTTTGGCAAATGACCATAGAATAAAAGAAAAGGAAAAAAAGGAGTGAGGAAAACTGAGGGAAAGAAGAAAAAAAAGAAAACGAGAAGAAAATGTTTCCTTTCATAATAAGAACAACAGCAACAACAAAAACAACAACAACAGTAATGTAGTGTTACATCGTCTTTGTTCCACACATATGCGTTTTCTTTCGTTCATTCATCTTTTGCTATAGATGCGTGCGTTCGTTCAATTTTCTAATAGCATCCAAACCCAAGTTCTTTTTTCTCTTTTATCTATGTCACATCATTTCTTCGTCTCTCCCTCTCCTCTTTTTTTTCTGTACTGTCTTCATATGTAATCGTTTCTACCACTCCCTAGTTTTTCTTACTGCTGTGTCTCTCGATTTTTTTCCTATCTATTCATTCAGTTGCATCCCACTGTTCGTTGTATCGAATGCATGTCGCCAATAGGCAACTGAGTACGCTTAGTCTCGCATGTCGTCGCTTTTCTCTCTCTCTCTCCATCAGTCATAGACATCAACTTCAGCTCATCAATATCTAATTCGATCGGAACTAACTAAGAACTCGTTGACGCAATACTTAACACACGTTTGTATACATATATTCACATGTAGATAATAAAAAAGGAAAAGATCATTATGTCAAACCGGAAAACACGCATAGTTAATCTACTTATTAAATAAATAAAGATTATGATACTTGACGAATATTTCGACAAGTGATTTTTATCTCATAAACATACACTTGAGTTGATCAAATGGAAAGTGTACTCTTTTATTCGCTCGAATTTGATGATATATGATCAAGTTGTCAAATAAATGTTTTCTTCCATGATATATGTGAGCAGAAAAAGAATGTCGAGAGAAAACTAATGTTAATTAGAAAGGAAGATTTATGTGTTCGAAGAAATTCCACTGAACAGAAAGTAATCGATAATAGTTACGTTGTTTTTTTTTCTCGTGGAATATGCAATTAATGTTGATAAATCTTCATGAAAACATTGATGCAGAAAAGCGCATGTTAATAGTGTTCATTGATTTCCAATTTCTTCTATGAGAGAATATATAAATAGTACGAGAAGGAAAAACTGAACTTGATCTTCAATAATCCGCTCATATATTTGTCATTTTTCTTTCCTTTTTTCATAAATAATCATTTGATATTCCAACAAACTGCTCTCGTAGCTTTTAGTCGTTTAAAATATTCATTGTTAGTTTGCCTGCTATTTCCCCTTTTGTTGTTCTGTTTCGACCCGATCGATGTCATTTGTATTTCCGTCCGAGAGAACATGCGTGCATGCGTGTGTTTTAGTCTTTATAATTCTGTCTCTCAAACTTTTATGTTTCGGCAGAAGCAATTCTCAATGAATTGTGTCTTTTCATGTTCTTAGCGTTTTCTTTTTCTTGAGAAATGACTATCATTTCCTGTCGTTGTCAGAAAAGCAATAAAATCTAGGCGGATCTAATCATCCTAACAGACAAATGTCTTCATATTTTTAACTTTTGAACCTTTTTTTAATGTATCTGACGACAGAAAAAAAGAAATGAAATTGTTTGAGCAAAACATAAGGAAGATCCGCTCGGATGATAGGCACACAGCGACAGAAAGAGAAAGAGAAATCTAACGAAAAACAAAAGGCACACATAAAGTTTATGGAATGAATGCATCAATCATGGAAAATAAATAGCACAATACAAACATACACATCATACGTTCAGATGACTAGGTAAATGAAGAGAACAACACCAAGAAGAACAGTAATAATAATAATAACAACAAAAAAAAGTGAAACAATGAAATGACATGTTTAGTTGTGTCTGAAAATTCGACATACATAAACAAAGGAAAAACCGCGAACAACGCACAGAAATACGACTGCTCACCGCCCAAGAAGGAACGAACAACAACAAGGAAAGAAAAAAGTAAAAAAAGTAAACGTGACTGAACACAACAACCACAAAGAATATGATCTGACATACGGCTAAAGTAAGAAGAAAAGTATCACATGAGTTGTTGTTGTTGTTGTTGCTGTTGAAGACTAGATAATACTAACGCATAAGCATGCATAAGCATAAAATGTGGATTATCGGCAAATGTTGTTGAATATTTCGCAAAATAGTTTTGTGCCAAGAGAAGATTATATGGATTGGAAAGAATTTTAGCAATCAATTGTTGAGATTCGAATGCAGCTGCCACAGCCATTTGTGCACTGGGATTGTTATTCGCATGCGTTGTTGAAGGATTTGCATTCTCTTCCGGACATGTTGTTGATGAAGATGAAGAATATTTTCTTCGTTTTTCACCATTTTGACTTTCAGATGATACACACGAATAGGACGATGACGAACAACAAGAAGATGGACTCGGTGTTGGTAAACAATCAACATTGATTGTTAACGGACGTTTCTTTGGTGGCAAAGTATTCCATCCGCTGGTATTTGGTGGTGAATCTATTGATGAAGATTTACAATCAATATTAAATTCCGTTTTGATTAGTTTCGACGGTTGATTCCGCTGACCGCGTTGTCGATGACGATACAATGTTGACTTAACCGAAGAGAAAGATGGCAAATGGGAACGTATTTCAGGTGAATGTTCATCAACAGATCGTGCTAATTCTTCATCGTAAATTCTCGGGATAGTGACTGTATCTTCAGCAGCACGTTTTTTCAAACGTGACAGGAATTCTTGCTGAGGATCAACGCGTAAGGTGCGTCCATGTAAATGATCATCGTTGCGACGAACAACTCGTTCGCCAAATGTTCGTACACTTGCACTGCATAGTTCACTGAAACAAAGGAATGAAGTCAAACAATTATAGGAACAGACAACAACAAGCGAACTTACTGGGTGCATGTCCATGACATTGAGCCATCGAGATTATCTCGTCGATGTTTGTATCTATGACCATCGAGCAGAATACATGGTTTACCTTTTTGTGTTGTTTTAAGAACGAATGTTGATGATAAGGTCGAATTAGTGTTTTCATTTGTTGGTATTGTCTCTTCACTTTTAATACTTGAATTCAATGATGAGGTTGAGAGAGAGAGATTTGTTTCATCTATGGACACTTCCAATTCTTCTTTGATCGATGTGTCATTCACAATCGGCTTTTGACTCGACGCTAATTCTGCCAGAACATCGAGCCTAAAAACAAAACCATTTTTAATTACAACAAAATTCTCTTAAACCATTCGTCTCTCTCTCACTTATTCATATTAAACTATTTATTCTGATCTGTAGAAAACAGTATAGATGTATGTAGATGTATATGTATGTATGTATGTAAAATGAAAAAGAAGACTAAGAATGGTCTTTTCTTTTGTGCGGCATGTCTATATATGTATTTGTGCTTCGAGAACAAAACATTGTATACACCGTATGTAGTGATTATACAATGTGTCCATGTGCGTTCCGAAAACAACAATAACATATACAAATACATATGTAACTCTTTTCGAGAAAATATAGAAACAGAATATCAAGGGATCAATATGGTAGAAGTACGTACTTGCTTAGAGAAGTTGGATTTAAATTTTCATTTGTTTGTTCCTCTATCATGACGATGGTGGTGATGTTAACCAGGACAAATCTTGAATAAAAGAATCAATGTACGAAATGTGTGTCTGCTATATCATTAAACAGGGTGTCTACTTCCTATTCTCTCTCTCTTATTCTCTCTATTCCCATTACTGCGTTACGTATGCTTGGACAAATGCATTCGTTCTTTTCATTTTTTCTCTCTCGTCGTCGTCGTCGTCGTCGTCTGCAATAACATGGAAAACACGGCGGCAGATGGTCAGCACGCGCTCGCCTCTGTCCATTCATTCAAGAGAAGAGGTGGCACACACGCACATTTGATAGGACAAAGGGAACACAAAAAAAAGAAGGGGAGAGAGACGTTAATTTAAGACATACATATAAAAAAAATGATGAGAAACTGGCACAGACGGGAAGCGGCAGCGCGCATTATATGCCCGGACATTGACCTTCGTCGTCTATAGGAAAGTGCGACGCGTGTCTCATCTTGATATGTGTTCTGTGTTGTTCCGAGTGAACCTTCTGCTGACCACAAATTAAAAAATAATTTTCCTTACAGTCAGACGACGGAAAAAAGAAAAAGAAAGGAGACAATAGGAAACGTGCATGCACTTTTCATTCTTCTTTGCATTGTGTCGTTCTTAGTTTTGCTTTGAACAAACTAATGTGTGAGACATTTGTCCACCTGTCCGAGAAATTAAATGTCCATACGCACTGATCTTGATGGGATCAGTTTTATTTGAACTTTTTTTCTCATGAACATACAATACCAATAGATCATTTTCAAAAGAGAACAAACTTTAATGACAGCTTTCATTATGCATGCATGTACAGATATCGAACTTGTTTTTGACAACCTTTCAAGTGGATATACATGTTTCATTCGCACACTTCAATGTAACCATATGTTCAAGGAAAAAAAACTTCGATGTCAGCTAATCAATCTACAAAATCGCTGGTTATCATTATCGCTTCGCTTATCTTATGAGCCAACAATTTCATATAAGGCGATCAATTATTTATTTGTTTTAAAGAGAAAAAAAAACGCAAAACAAAAGGTGATAAAGATAAAAGTCACAATAAAAATTTGGAAAAATAAAATCTACATTCAATTGTGTTTCTTTGTCGACCTAATGACTAATGTATTGAACAAAATGGAAAGCATAGTTCATCGGGATCGAGTTGACTTCGTGCGAAATTAAGAAAGATTCGTTCTAATGTAGTTTGACTGACTGTGTAATTTTCAAAGACAACAGCGCATATTATATCATCAAATCAATGACATGCTCTCGCGTTCTTTGATCTGTGTTCATCGAGAGAAAAAACATCACATAGATAAGAGAAACGTTTGAAAACTACTTAGATGTGTGTGAGGGTTGTGTTTTCTTTAAGATAAAATGATTTATTGGCTAATTTATCGTTTGAAGATATTTTTGATCATGAATTTAAATTCAGTACAGAGAATTCGTTTGATTCGTGGAACATACTAAGTTGTACACGATTTTCTATTCAACCGATATTAATCGTGAGTGTTCCTATAATATTCATCTGTCTTCTAGCTGAATGTGTTTATTTACACCATTTAGTAGCACAGAAAGTGCAGCTAATAACAGATCAGCTTCATTAGCATACATATGTACAGAGTTTTCGTGGGCTTCTCTCCATTGACTATGCGGAAAGGATGAGGGTGAGGGTGGACTAGTAAATTATGGGCTTGAGCAATCGACCTGAGATCTCAGGACATATTTACTTATATATATACTTAAATGTATCCTGATGTCTCAAGTCGGTTGCTCAAGTCCTTATCTAATTAATTAGATCTACTCCCATTCGTCGCCACATCACTCGGTCTTCAAAAATAAAATGCAAATGTTACCAAAATTATTATATAAGGCAAAAAACGGGCTGGGATAAAATCCATCACTTTGGAAAAAGTTTATAGATTTTATGAACTCACAATTTCTGGCGGTGGCATCCAAATTGGCCGACGACCGATCTTAATTTCGCAATTACAATTGCCGCTATCATGTTCAAGAGAATAGCACATCTGTCCTCGATGGCAGAAGAACTCTACACTAAGTTTAACAATATAAATATTGTTCTGTCGATCAAAAAAGTGATCATCAATACCGAATTGTGCTAGTCGAGCAATAAGATATTCATCTTCTACATGATGCCATGATATCCATGACACGTCAGCGCCAATTAGCTCGTCTTCATTATCATTCGGCATTGTATGGATTTCGAAGATAGAGCTAGAATTTGCAGGGTCAGAATCAGGACATGCAAAAAATAATGCCACATCTCTATCTCGGCTTGTACTAATAAACGTGCCACATTTAAAAAATGCATTCTTTTTTGTTCGACTTCCATAATCAAAGTTATTCAACTCATCAGGATCAATTATAATCCTAGCTAAACCATGATAGACAGTAATCGGTCGGTTGACATAATCATGTTTATTCAAACAACAAATAGCGCTATTCAAAGCTCGACCGAAAATTGGCCACTTTTGTGTATAAGTACACAGGTTACCATTCGTTACATCTTGCATTGAGAATAAACGTTCGTCTTCTTTTAATTTCTCGTGCAAAATGGTATTTGTATAAAGCATCACTGCTGACATTTGAATATTAGATAATGGTGAGCCCATCTGCCTGTGTCGATCATGCTCCATTCTTTGCCTAACACGATCGCAAAATACCGAGCTCCATATATCTCCGTAACCATTTCGTTTAACTTCCTCTTCTAAGTCGTCATTATTCGCTTTGCCAGCCCAAAAGTTTCGATTGTATTGATGAGCACGTGATCTATTGCAGTGTTGATATGCTGACTTAAACTTTTTTGATTGGAAATTATCTTCAACTGTCATTCCACCACGACGCCCTGGATGAAAGTTCATTGAACAATGATCTATGTCGTCGAGCCGATAAGTATTATCCTCAACAAGTCGAGAGAGTATCGGACACTGACTACCATATTTGCACAGGAGCTTCTTAGATGGCAACATGTTTTCTTATTCTAATGACAATATAAAGCGACGGTGTGATAAACAAACTCGATTCCTAACAATTTCTTTTAAAGTTTCAGACTGATGGCAAAATGAGAGCAGTAACTTGATCAAATTCTGTGTAACCTTTTTGTTTTATAAAGACCTTTGGCAATTGATAAAGAGTATTTATGTTACTTAATTGTACAAAATAAGGAAGTGTGTGTGTGATAATAAGCTCGATAGATCTTGATAAATATAGATGGAACAAAGGAAATGACGATTTGACAGGTAGTGAAGAAATTCGACCATATCGACAAGAATATTAATCAAGTCTGACAAGCAAGTTGGGAAAAGTTAAGCAAAATAATCGGTGTGAAGCTAGCACGAACAAACGATCTGTTAGCTAAAAACTTTTTTTATTGAATGTGTCCCGTCCATGCAAACTATACACCATTCGACTCAGAATAATGAATATAATCATTGAAAATACTTAAAGGAACACTGATGCAACGATTTTCATTAGAATCAATTGAAATACTTCCGGATTTTCATCCCAATCGATCATTTCCGTAAGAAAACCAACGAATTTTTCCTCAAATCAAATGTTAAACCAATATCTAGCAAAACTCCATTGAAAACTCCTCAACTGATATAGAACCCATCAGTAAATGCTGTTAAATTTGAAGGTAAAATAATCGTTGGTAAACAATCGATGAGTTCTGTTGAGATGAATGAAGAATAACAGATTGTATCCACACGATACCACACCCTCAGTTCCACTTCCATTCCAAGCTTGACGACATTTCAATTCATTCTTTTTTAGATTCAAGAAAATTATTACAAATATCATGAGAAGTTGTTTCATTTTTAAGGCAGAGATAAGAAAAACGAATTTTCAGATGTCGACTTGTTCCATGCTTCGTATCAAGTTTAAAAGGTATGTTGATAAAATGTCGAAAAGAGCGAGCGTGAAGTTTTGTGAGTGAGGTTTGAAGTGGATGGATCCACTTCTCAGTAGTAACGAACACCTAAGTCATAAACTTTCGGCTTTCAAAATTTCTAATTCAAATGCAATAGATATCTCGATTCAACTTGTCATAGACAAGTGCAATCAAATTCCTTGCATCACTACTCTGTTGATTATTTATAAATTATGCATCGTACGAAAACATCAAACTATACCATCAACGAGAAAAGTATTGCTGTTCTTTGCTAAAAAAAGTGATGACTTTCTTCATTTATTTGGACTGTGAAACTGCGAACATAGAAAACAAAATCCTCGACACCACATTAACTGAAAATAACCCAAAGAACAGTCAGGTTGGATTTCAATATAACGCATAGAAATGAATAAAGGAATTCGAGTAATTATTCTTAAAACACAATTTGAATGATATGTATCAATGAAGTTTTCGAAATTGAAATTGCCCAAATGGAATAAAAAGGTTTGTGGAATTGTTGAAGCTTCAATTAACCAACGGAGAATATTGAAAATTGTTATTTTATAACGAATAAGTGGTTGTAGCCAAATGAATAGAAAAACCGTATTCATATAAATTAATATTAATTTCGTTTCTTTCTTCAACAGAGAAATTATTGATGAATATCTTTCTAAATGCATTGGACTCGTACGGTGATAATAAATTACGTTACGTATATTGGAAGTTATTGGTGAGAAAAACGCGATGACCAATAAAAAAGTGAAAAAGTAGCATTCAACGAAGTATGTAGCACACATATAACTAAGAAGTCGAAATTTCATGTCAAGTAAACATAGCGTTAAGTTCGATTTAACTAAAAAGAGTTGGTTTGCTTGTAAATAATTTATTTCATTAACAGATGACATTTGATTGGAGAGAATGAAAGGAACGTTGTCAAACATAACTTTGTCGATTCACGTATTCAATATTTAACAATGATATATGTATGCGAGCAAGGTCAATCTATTGAGAAAAATATCCTTTCCGTCTATTCATAATTTATCAGCTTTGTTCTTTTTGTTCAACAGTAGAAGAATGTGAACAGAATAGACGATAATAGAGAAGAAAAAAAAGGATGACCAGTCCGTCCTGTGTATGTTAATTATGCAGGCAATGTGCAGATCATGGTGAAGCCTGCTAAACCGAGTGCTGTGCATGATATCGAAAATATGCCAAGAACCAACCGTCGATTGTCGGATAAATATTGATATTGTGCCCTAACTGTGACCGGTTTTTGGAATAGACGTGGATATCTGTCTGCGACAAACCAGCAGAAATGATCGATTAATAAGGTAATGATTGCACCCATGAGCCATCCGAATGGAAAACTTGACATTGAATCCAATAGGAGTGAATTCGTTAGACTAATGCAAAGTTGCGCAGAGATTAATTGGACCCAATAGAAAGACCGATCAACTTGATCAATAAGACGACAAAATTGTGTCGGAACAACTATAACTGTCGTTTGCTGAACAGATATTAAAATATCTTTGATATGTGATATTATTATCAAAAGAGCACATTGTAAAATAAACAGACCCAAACGATACAGAATAGGAATATTCCATTGCAAAGCCTTCATGTACCTCGCGTAAAAATCCTGCCAAAAAAGAAATTAAACGGCGTCATTCTTCGGACAATTTATTTATATACCATTATTCTGCTTGTGCGCGCCGTCAGTATCGCCGATGTGGTGAAATGAAGGTGAAGAAAATCCCATGGCCTCATGATTCTTTTCACATCGGAACCGTTTGACTACGACGATACAAAAGCACGTGGACATGATGAAGAAATGTCAAAGAAAATAAATTCGAAAGAAAAACAAACATTTTCACAGATGACAGTATCATCGTTGAATGGAGAATAACCATCAAAACGTGTTTTTCGATTTATTTAGAGTGATTAGAATAGTTATCGACAGGAAGATTACCGAGATAAGTTGTTTAGAAACGATCAATTTGCAACAAAGCAGCTGTGACTTTCTTATTTAAGATCAAATGACAATGCTCCGTTACTTCACAATATTTGCATCCAGTGTTGATTTCGAACAGAAGAACTTTATTGATAACTTCTATCAGTCGAGAGGGTCTAGCGAGTCACGTGAATAGAGCGCTATTCATTTTAAAGATAGAGATATCACTATAAGTGCCATGGTTGACAGCGATCAATTTGCAGCAAAGATGTTGGTGACTATGAACCCATAAACTATGCACAGACTCATGATTAGTGTGAATAGATGTATGATAGAATAAATGAGTTATAAGAGTTGATAATGACGTGTTCAAAGAAAAGATAATCTGAAGACTTATTGATAAAAAAGTCTCTTCGCATCTCTCATGTCAACAGGATCTAGAGAATTGAAGAAAACGTTAGACTAACTAATCGGCTCTTTTCAGCAAAGTTATTCGATATGTTGTTAGCTCTCTAATTATATCAATTGACACATTTTTGTCCTTATAACGTGTATTGAATCGAAGACGATTATGTATCTTTTGATACTAAATCTTAGTAATCAACTCCTCTCTTATATCATCATACATAGACATCGATCAGAAAGTCTATTTATCTCTTGAAGATGCTTTGATTAAATACTGATGTTACAAACGAGTTGAAATAATATTCGATAATGAAGAATACAACAATCTCTCATAACAATTTCAAATGTTCTGATCATCGATAAGCACATATCAAATCAGGTAGTATAGTTCTCGATCATGAAACTAAATATAACTGTTGGCTTGCTTATTAACAACGTCACTCTGAGTGTTGTTATCATTTTCTTCCAGTGAATTGAATCGAACAGCGTTTATCTGAGGATGAGGATGTGGGTGTAACAATTACCTCGTTTCTTTTGTTCTTTCACCGAGAAAATCGAAATACGTCGACTTATGGTGACCGTTGTTGCGGAATGTGCATACATATATATGTTATGTCTGCTCGAAATGACATTGAAGCATAGATTATTTTCTTTGTTGCTTAGTTTTCGTGGAGTAGTACATAACTAAATTTACGCTTGTTGTTTACGTTAACTTTCTTTTCTTATTTTAGAAAAATGATCTCGCCTTGGAAACTATGAAAATAACTTTTCAAATGGATATCATGATTGACAATGCTCCTAATCGAATGATACATGATATGTCACCCAATCAGCGGGCAGCATTCTACGACTTACAAACAAGAAAATCATCATTAATGGAGCAGCTGAAGATCTTAATGTTGAACGATCATGATTTATGATGCGCGGTCAAACAATAATTATAACTTCGTTCTTTATTGACATTTACCCTGTTCATCTGTTATTGCACTAGGAAGTTTAATTAAAATAATACTATCTTTATCGCCTATATTTTTATTTTCGTCAATCCTCGGCAGCAAAAAATCAAAGAGTTAACATGGGAGATTATCAGTATTTCCTATAGAGATGAAACTCGAACCAGGCCTTCATCGACAAAAGATGAGTGCATTCGATTGAGAAAGGATACTTCTTGGACTTTGACAAATATTTTCTTCCAACATTTTCATGGACTTATACGTCGTACAGTATTAGAATATAATGTTCTTGTATATCAATTATTTATTTGTTCTGAAGACAAAAAAAACGCAAAACAAAAGATGATAAAGATAAAAGTCACAATAAAAATTTAGAAAAATAAAATCTACTTTTAATTGTGGTTCTTTGTCGGCCGTATGACTAACGTGATGAACAACATGGAAAGCATTTATCTAAGTAACTAGCTTCTCCACGTAGTCGACGGCGTAGTTCATCGGGATCGAGTTGACTTCGTGCGAAGTTAAGAAAAACTTGTTCTAATGTAGTTTGACTAACTGTATAATTTTCAATTGAGTACGTTTGTTTATATGATTCAATAACACGAAAAAGTGCAGCTAATGATAGATCAGGTTCATTGACATGAATATGTACAAAACCTTCGTAGGCTTCTTTCAGTTCACTATGCGGAAATTGTTGTCGAATAATGGAATAAAATCCATTGACACGATTGTCGTCGAATACATTTAATTTAGCCATCAATGTATAACCTAAATAAACATTAATATACAAAGCGAACTCATATCAATCGATTTTCTGCTTTTACCGGCGCCGAATTTCGATTTCAAATGTTGAATACTTCCCAAACATTTAAATTTACCGTTGACCATGATGGCTAAACGTGTGCATAAAGCTTCACATTCTTCCATCGAATGACTTGTTAACACAATTGGTTTGCCATGATCACGACACTGTGCAATCGCATTCCAGAAATGTCGTCGTGCTTTCGGGTCCATTCCTGTTGTTGGTTCATCGAGAAAAATAATTGACGGATCACCAATCAGTGCTACAGCAGCTGATAATTTACGTTTATTTCCTCCACTATAAGCATACACTGGCTTTTTGGCATGTTTTCTCAGATTCATCAGATCTATTAGTGCTTCGACGATCAAGTAGATCAAATGTTCTTGTACACCACGTAAACGTGCAAACATGTAAAGAGTTTCTTCGCCAGTTAACAAATCAATCAAAGCATCGAATTGTGGACAGTAACCCATACATCGTTGAGCGCGTCGCATATTTTCTTTCAGATTGATTCCATCAAGAATAATTGAACCTGAATCGACTGTTTCATCACCAGTGATCATTTTAAATGTTGTTGTTTTCCCACTAGACAAACAAAACAAGACTTTCTCAACATCAAATGATTGTGTAGCCACTACTTACGCTCCATTGACACCTAATAGTCCAAAACATTCGCCATGTTTGACTCCAATAGAGATTTGATCAACGGCGTGAAACACTCCATTGTAAACTTTTTCGACTTGGTTCAGAACAAGAACATCCGTTTGTATTAGTTCAAAATGTGATGTGCTTTGAAGTCGTTCAACTTCGGCTTTAACATCAGCATCATCGCCTGGCTCTTCCGTTCGAAGTTGATCGGCTCCTGGTACAAGATCTGAAATGGTGTTATTACCAAATTCGACATAGGTTTGATTATTTGTGAAACCATGACGAATCCAATAGGCAAGTTTTGAAAAGAGTCGATAGTCAATGGCAAAAAGAGCAGCAAAACAGATAATAGATTGAATCACCATAAATACCACAAAACGACCAACACCAGGCTTTTCCCAACTTAAGTAATTACTTGTGTAAGAAACACAATTCGAACCACAGTTACCTATTGAAAAATGAGGAAAATATTGCATCGAGAATCTTACATCGTTCTTACCTTTGCAACATGGGTTTGGTACAAAAGCACAGAGCGGTATTAACGGTTCGCAGAGTTCATTTAGAAACGAATTCTGATAAATATCATTGAGACCTTGACCAAGACAAAAATTTGGAAATAATATAAGAAACACCCACTCCAGAGCATTCGCTATATCTAACAAATCAAGTTGTGGAATAGCAAGAATCACAATTGCCAAAAGTGTCGCTTGACCTAAGTGAAAAAGAATACATAGATATATAGAAATCGAGTATACGATAATGTTACTTGTTATTATATTAATGATTGTAATCCAAGCAAAACCGCTAGCAGGAATTTGAAAAAGGTATGAAATCAAATATGTCATTGGAATATGTGAAAAGCCGTATAGAATATACAATAAAATAGTATATCCTAATCGACCACTAGTCAAATAAACTTTCAGGTCTTCTTTGACTGATCCAGCTGCCCAATAAAATATCGCCCAAATGAAAATGATTAATACCGTTGCGAGAATGTAGTAAATTAAATCCCAAAGAAATGTACTACACCAAAATGTAAATCCATTCGCTCCGCTCAGAAATTGTAAATGTTTCGCTTTGGAGATCCGTTCTTTGATCAAAAACACGGCGTATGCTGCCATTAAAAATCCAAAGCCAAACACAATGCTCGATGCCATTCGAAAACCGAAGAATTGTTGAGATTGAAAATCGCTGATTGCTTCTGTCAATGAGCGTGGCAACTGAAAAGCAGAGAAAAAAAAGAAATATTCGAACGCAAGACATCTGTTAAGAACTAACTGGATGGTTAGTAACATAAATAGTACTATTGCTCATGGTTGGTGAAGAATATTGTTTTAACAATGCATTTGTAATGGTATTTAAAGTCAACGGTGGAACATGATAAGGTTGATTATTGAAGAGTGCAATGATATTCAGTACATTTTGAGTAGAATTCATCGTTACACTCGCTCCAATATGATAACGATCAGATAAATCTAGTAGACTTCGTTGGCCGATACACGCTAAATATGATGTAACGTTAGTTGACGTTCCGTCCTGACAGGGTCGAGTATTATTTTCAGTTAAGTCAATCAGATTTGGTGCTTTTGGTAATTGTTGAAGATATTTTTCATAGGAACGAATAAAATCAACAGTTGTGTTGGACATTCGGTCGTACGTGTACGGAACATGACTTTCTTCGTATCGATCAAGTGACATTAGTAGTGATGGACTATCGCCTGGTTTTGGTATTTGTTGTTCGATAATTAATGAGATAATAACAAACAAAAATGGTAAGAGAGCAGAAAATAGAACAAGATAATTTCTCAAGGAATTGATAATGCGTTTGAGTAATAAAGCATAGAACTGTTGAAAGAACAGTTGTAAACCGGAATTTTTTAGTATAACTATATCAAAAACACCTAGAAAAGCTTGATTAAATAAGACGACAAGAGTATTTTAGATTTGAATTTACTTTGAGGTCCAACATTAATAAATTGTGACGGAATTTCTTGTAGAGTATCGTCATGCGCAATCGGTAAATGATTTATTTGTGGATTAGTTACAGTAACGATTTCGTCCGGTTCATCTTCTTCTACACTAAAATCAAAGACAGTAACTTTCTCTGAGAAAAAGGATCCGTTGCTTACATTTTCATAAACACTTCTTCAATTGATGTTTCGGATAATCCAATACTAAATATTTGTAAGACGCTTTTATTTCTTTCGATGTCTTCAAACAACGCCGGAAAAGCTGATGATGATCCGTGTGGTAACAGCACTTTGCATTCAGCGCTGATGGCTGATTCTAATTGTGCATGGGGAATATGTTTTTGAACTAATTGAAGAATGCGCGAAGAATCAGAATTCATATCTTTTGATAGGATCAGGTGAAAACCAACACCTAAAATGTTTGTTAGATGTCATTTTTGCGAAATAGTCAAACAAATATTTTCATACCATATCGTGTCTTTAGGAAAAATGGTGAACCACAACAACGAACGCGACCTTCACCCATAATTGCGATCTACATTAATGGATAAAAATAAGTGGAATCGAAGTCAAACGAAGTTTCATACTCGATCACCAAGAACATCAGCTTCATCCATAAAATGAGTGGTGAAAAGAATCGTTCGATCCATACGAAAACGTTGAAGCATTTCCCAAGTTGATCGTCGAGCAGCAGGATCCATTCCTATTCGAAATTCATTGCAATTATGCCTAAGAATCATATGAATGCACTTCACTATCTTACCACTAGTTGGTTCATCCAAAACAACCACTTTAGAATTAGCGATCAATGCAATACCAACACTCAACTTGCGCTTCATACCTACAAGTTTAGTTTGCGATCACAGAGAATCTCTTAACTCGACTATCTTACCACCGGAGAGAGCTGATGAAAGTGTGTCCAATTTGTCCGTAAGCATCAAATCTTCAACCATTCGATTGATTTCATTGTCAATATCATTGGATGGATGTCCTTTAAGCTAAATGATCAAAATTGAAAAATTCGGAGTGGAAAAAAGGTCTCAATGATATTCAATTACTGTAGCAAATAATCGCAGATGTTCTCGAACAGTCAGATGATCGAAGAGAATATTATATTGCGGACATAAACCGAGAATATCACGAACTTTATCCATTGATGTTGCAATATCTAAACCATTGATGATGATTTGTCCACTGGTTGGCGGGATTAGACCTTGAAAATCGAAAACAATCAATCAGTGCATTNTTTCTTTTTCGTAGACAATATTTTTGACTGTATTAATAGCAGCGAATATGTATGACATGACCAGTAAGAATGGAAACCAAACTTGAATAACCAGAACAAAATTGTCCGCTTTATAAGGTGGATACGGATAACGTTGAAGTTCAATGTCAAAATTCGATGAGTTAAACGTTGGATTCAGTTCTTGAAGAAGTTCCATATCCACAGCTCGTTGTAATGCAAGAAAACCTACAATAATCAACTTACTTCGATAGAACATGCATTGTTAGTCTCTTTACCTTCTTTGAAATAGCCTAAATCAAATAAAATTTTTCATTAGAACGAGAAGAGCTAGAAATTTCCAATGACTGACCAGGTGTTCCTCCAGATGAACTATTTTTATTTCTCGGCCCAAGAATTGGAAATATTGGATATATTAGATTAGTTCGCCAATTATTTTCTCCATTGAATATTCCCCTAGATGAATTTCTTTCAGATTAATATGAAACATTAGCCGAAATGTTTACCCTGATCCGGAATTTCTCAGCTTGGCAGATAATCGGATTTTATACGTAATATTTGACGTTAAGTTCAAGTTCGAAAACACAACACCTCCAAGAAATACCGAGTCCGGCATCTGAGTATTAACTTCGTTGACAAGTGCAGTTTCATTTACATATGCCTGGGCTAAAATCCAACAAAAACATACTCATGACTAGAAAATGCAAAATATTTACCGGTTAAGCCGATTCTTCTCGCAGCTCTATTCATAACAGCCGTAGTGAATACTGTCATCGGCGCAAAACCAATCACCGATGGCTGAGTTCCATCGAACGTCGGAAATTTGGTAATTGAGAACGGTTGAAAAGTCGTATCGTCTTTGAATGTTTCTGATTTGACAATATGCCTTATAGCAAGTAGAACAAAGCCAAAGAAAACTGGAAGTGTAATTTCGAGGAATGTACGAATTGGCATTCGCTTTGCCAACAGAAAATTTTTCCATAATAATAATAAATAATGCCTGCCAACACGGCGCCAGCCTTTGTGATACCTTTCAACCATATCTATAACATGCAAATTGATGATGCAAAGTTATTTCGGGGACAAAGAACAAATATTTGGTAATGACGCTCTAGCGGAGTAAAACGAAGTAGAAATGTATGTGTTTATCACTATTATATATAACAAGATAAGCAATCAAGAATGACAAAATAACAGGTCATACTCTAAAATCCTCGAATACACTCTAAGAATGTTACGAACACTTACTTTTCGGTGGTGGTTGATGAGAACTATCATGAACTCTCGGCGCCATATAAAATACAACCAATTCACTCTCTTAGTTACTCGATACTGAATGAGAGCGAAATTATACTTTAGTTTTCGACACATTTATTGCTCTAGATAAGCTCTTTTTCGATAATAAATTCTTTTGGGATAAAAATATTCGATTTGTTAAAATCTAATCAAATGAATTTATGTCAAAGGTAAAAAGGAACATTTACTTTTCTGAGGTTTACGTAACTCAGAAGCAAAGAAAATGACTCATTCATCTTTTCATGTCTAAGATAAAAACAAAGTATTCTCATCGTTTTGTTTTATTTCTTAAATCATCAACATTACAAAAACATAACAAAATCGAGGTTTCACTTCACTTGATTTCCGACAATCTTCATAAGTCCAAGAGACCTTCGTTTTTCTTGATATCTGAAGTAACGTAATAATGATGAAATATTTTATAAATACAAATGAAACAAGTCGTTGTTCTATCATTTCTGTATAGAAAAAGACATAAATTAGTTTCTTTGAAAAGATTGGCATTTGTGGATGAAATATGTCGCAAAAAGTATTCTTTAATTTAAAACAAAACGCAAAGTATTCGACATATTTCCAAGTTTACAAAATTGTCATCAGAAAACGAAATGCAATGTTCATTTTAATGTTCAAACGAGATGTTTACAAAACACAGAAAAAAGAACACATTGAAAAGAGAGAAAAGACACTGATTTATCTATTCATTTGCCGTAGATCTTTTCTTTATGTTTATACATTGCAAATAAATATAGCCAATATGGTTCAATTTTCGATATTTTAAGCACAAATAGCGAAAAGATATACACACATACAACGACAGATTGAAAGAGAGAGAGAGAACTGTATCTATTTACAATGACAACACACACTTGCAGATCAGAAATACGATAGGATTCTTTTGCATAGATGACGATGATCGGTTTTGAACTGTTTTTCTTTTATTATACACAACTAGAAGGATTGGTAGGATTTTTCACTTCGCATAGTTGAGAAACACTTATGTCACATTGAGAAACGCCGGCACCTGCTCGACATATGTTAATACTTGCCACTGATGCCCATCTAAGAAAAACAAAGCCGACATGTGTGACTCAAATTCGATAGTCTAAAATATCTTATTTACTGTTGAGTCTCGGCATCGTAAGCTTCAACTGTTTTCAAATACGTTGAACCATCGTGTCCGCCGACAGAATATATTCGGCCACCTGCAATAAAACAAGAGTAGGATGTAAGTGCGTTAGAGAATCGAACTTTTACCTAGTGTAGCTGAACCAACACCGCCGCGACATGATGTCATATTCGGCACCATTGTCCAAACATTTGTGTCAGGATCAAAACATTCAACTGAATCAAGTGGTGAATTATCATCAAAACCACCTAAAATCAAAATTGTTTTTAAATTTTTTTATCATTATCTTTAACTAAGTCGTACCAAGTATGTAGAGTCGATTGTTGAGTACCGTTACCGATGCGCCAGCACGTCGTTTATTCATTGGGGCGATCGGAGCCCATTTATCGTAAGATGGACAATATCTTTCGCATGAATTCAACGACGAACTGCCATCATTACCACCACAAGCATACAAATAACCCTAAAAGTTCGAAGACATTTACCATAAAAATTGATTCAACTGTTAATCTGTTCGAACCTTAAGCGCTGCAACAGCTACACCACCACGTGCCGTTGACATCGATGCTACCGGACTCCACGTATTATGTTCAATGTCATATCGTTCAACAGTATCGAAGCATGTCGAATCATCAAGTCCACCGACCGCATACAATGGACCACCAAGACAACCAACAGCAATACCTCGTCTGCAAGAAAAAGTTCAGTATCTAATCATATCTATCAATTTACCGCCATGTGTTCATGGGCGCCAAGGGTTCCCAGCGATTTGTTTGTGGATCGAAAACTTCAGCACTATTTAAATGAACGTTACCATCGTGACCACCAATAGCATATACACGACCATTGACTGCACATACACCGACATGACGACGTCGAGTTGTCATTTCTGATATATAAAACCATCGATCATGTCTCAGATCATAGCATTCCACCTAGAAATATCCAAACGATTGCATCAGTGAATAGCTCGTCATGATCATACCGATTTAAATGGATCACCTGTAGCACCACGGCCACCAACGCACAATAACACACCTAGGAAATGAATATTTTCGACGAATAAATTGTTTCAATCTCGCATTACCTGCGGCTGTTTTTCGTGGAATTATCTTTGATCCCATTGGAGATTTTGTTGTTAACAGATTCGCTCGTTTGAAAATATGCACTTTCGCATCATCCAACAGATCTCGACATGTCAGATTGGTTCGAATTAACTCTTCTTGAGCAATCACATTAAACAGGTAATCTGTGTTGATCAATGGAAATTTGACTTCTTGTAATAGATCTGCAAATGAAATCGAATAGAAATTATTTCCTAATCGAAAATCAAGCATACCGGCAAGATGAACAGCTCGTTCTCGTGGATCATGTTTAACCCATTTGATTACTGCATCATAGACATCTTTTTCGTCCAATATACCCAAATCCGACGATGCAATCAATTCCTAAACATTATAGAAATGAATATCCAACTGAAATCGTTGTTACCCGACGTACTTTCAAATGTTTGTATGAAATTTTGTAAAAATCATCAATTTGAATAATTTCCAAGAAATGATCACGAATAAATTCATCAGCTAAGTCAATTAATGATTTACGATTAAGTAGTTCGGCATATTGCCGTATTTCTGTACAGTTAGTTAACGATAAATGTTGCCGTAGGAAACTCGAGCAAGCTTCAGCTAAATCTTCTGTTTGCAGAACAGTTGATGCAAATAGAAGATTCTGAACATTATCAATTGTTATGACGGCTTTCGCAGTATAGGCAAATTCTATGATTGTTCTCAATGAGTTTTGATGAATGTCTTGAATTTCAATTCGACGTTTGTCAGCTTCGAGCATGCCTAATGTGAACATCGATCGAAAATATGGAATTGTTGCAGCGAGAACAACTTTATGACAAAGAAATGTTTGGTTATCACAAACAATTTCGACGTCACAGAGAATTTGGTCTTGATAAAATTCAAATAAAGTATGGAATGCATTGCTACAAAGAACAAACACACAGGGTAACTCGGCGAAGGATCTCATTTCCGAAATACTCACCTGTGTTTTGTAAAGGAGACTTCAAACGCTTGTTGATCATCGACTTCCATGTGTTGTAATTGCTGTTGTTGTTCTCGTAATGACTCAACTAAAACAAGAATAAGCAAACAAAATGATAAAAAACACGAAGAAACAGGATTTCAAAACTACATACGTTGTTTATTGTGATACAATGCTTGCCGTTGAGTAAGCAGGCGGTTGGCAGGTACAAAATCTGATGAATCAACGTTCATATCATTATTACGAATGGTACCGGTTGATGGTGTAAGTGTGGCTGCGGATATTGTTGTTGTTGCTGCTACTGACGCAGCAGCAGCAGCAGCTGTTGGATTCAAGGTAGATAAAAGATCAACGATATTGCTGTTGTTACCAGCAGTTGGTGAAGTCTCCCCAGACATCGAGCAGAAGACAGATTATGAAGTATCTAAAAATGAAAAATCAACATCGACATCGTTGTCTTTCAATGGTTGACAATAAAAGTGCACTTAGAAGAAGTTATATGACTTTATTATGATAGAGAAGTACTTTTTTTAATGATCAGAAAATTTCATTCAAGTCATTTGATTATACTTTGTTTCTCTCATTCATATTTTTTTTCTATCTATAGACTAATCAAAGATATTATCAATAGAGGTCGACACCACACTACGCAATTAATCGTATCAATCAATACGAGTCTCTTTCAGATGCTTCTTGACTAAAGTCCAATACTGTTCAGCCTTTTCGTCATATTGATCGAAACCAGTGTCCTTTGCTGCTTCGTCAAATGTACGCATTCGAAGGCACAGTTCAAAATCGGGATGCGAACGAAACTCTTCTGCTTCTTCGTTATTCATCGGTCCACCTTGATACACAAGTGTTTGTTTCGATGCATCCGATAAACGATTGTAATAATCCTTATCGACATGAGTTAAATACCGTTTTGCATTGACGTGATTCTTCACGAGATAACATATTCGTTCTGATAAGCCGATCTTCTCACGAAGATATTCCGCACCAACATGTTCGTGTCGAAGTACACCCAAATTACCCATTAGATCTTCTTGTTTTTCACCCAACAAATGTCCAATATCGTGAAGAAATGCAGCAATGATCAATTCCGCATCGTTTGGAGCGTATTGTTCGGCACAGTATGCTGCTTGCACTGCATGCTGAAATTGCGTTACAGGTTCACCGTAATATTCGCTTCCACCATGTTTTTGAAATAATAATCGAATACTCTCCATATCTTATCTTATTCGAATGCGCAGAAACTTCAGACCCACCTGACGTGACAAACGCAGATGGAATATGCCGAAGAAAAGATAATCATTCCTTAAGAATGCAATTTGAGCCGTGAGAGTAAGCCATACGGACAGATACTTACAGTCATGGCCATATTAGTCATCGGTGAGAATCATGCAGATTCTCAATAAGCGACATCTTTTCTGAGTAATGAAAGCTTGTCTGAGTTTTTATTTGACTAGATTAGATTATAGAAATGAACAGAGTGAAAAAGTCAATTATGTTCGTTTTTCCACAAGACAGATATGGAGAAAATTGTCAGGATAAGAAAAGTATTCGCTTAGCCATTGCACAGGCGTATGAAGTGGTGGTTGAACCCCATGGATAATTATTTGATAATCGTTTACATTCGTATTTAACATCTTCTTGCCATTCGCGAATTGTTCACAATGTAATTCATGATTTAATGAATATTGTACAAGGTCATTCAACGTCATCCATCGATCATGTTCAGAGTCATAAGGTGCGAACAGCTTTTGCAGGTAAGGCCTGTCTAATAAATAAATTCGATAAGGTATGTAACGAAAATACAATAAATTATCTGTGTAAGACATTAATTTCATGTTGATATTCCAAAAAATTTCGTATTTGTCTTGTAATAAAGAATTCCATAGTTGTTTATGATCACGCCTTTGCATATCGCCTATAATCTGACCTTTATGCTTCAATGCATCGGCTTCTTTTAATGTGGACATATAATATGCTTCAATAGATTCTCTATCTGGAAAACGTATTAATTCATTTTCAGGAAATTGACTGAGATGAACTGTAATTTGCCATGGAAGATGACATGTACTCGATGTTAATGATGAAGTATATAAATCATAGAGTACCCCAATAGGATAATGCCATTTCAAAGGAATACTTTCATATTCAAGCCATAAATTATGAATACTAAGATGGTTAGTTGTATCAGCGAGATTCTCCTTGTAATACGTTGAATAATAGCGAAATATTTTCTCGATAAAGCATGGGAAATAGAGATGACGAGAAAGCATTAAGTAAAGCGGCTCTGGTAATTCAGATCGGTTGACTTTACTCATATCATCGTCCGAGAGAATGAAACATATTGGTAAACGTGATTGCCATAACTCTCGTGTTATGTCTCCATCATCCATTGATGCGTTACCCATCTAAAATTTTCAAGAAATGTCTTCACAAATAAACGTTCGCTGTCTAGTCGTTCTGCACGGTTTGCTTAGCACAAAAGAAACTGATAAACGATTGACCATCTGTTACAGATCGTCTTTACCGCAATGTTATGATTTAGTTCCGTTCTGCATGATGTATTCTATCAATCAATTTATTGTATTTTCCATATCTAACGTACTAATAAATACAATTAGATAATAAATCTAGAAGTAAAATTAAATAAACGGTTATTGTTTATTTAAGATTATCAAATGTATCTTTTTCACCGAACACGCTCACTCTCGAATAAATGAAAAGGCTTAGCTTGTCGTTCGCCTTCTCTCTCTCTCTCCATCTATCATAATAAACACAAGCATTACAGCATCGTTTGTAATCGTATATTATATCAACGTTATATTGTTGCTTTCAATTTGGCTTGATAATCCTCGTCATTATCAGTTTGAAAACGACGCAAGATCAACGCCCTTCTCTTTTTTTTTTATAAATGAATCATGAAATTCATTTTGACAGGTGGAGAACACGCAATCGTTCGATGGATATAACATATTCGGGGGATAGAAATGCACAGCTCTGAAAACATCTGAATGATTTATCAGAAGAAAACATAAAAAGAAAGAAATATAATACGAAAATATTCGCTTGTTGGAACACACAAACAAACAAACAAAAACACTCGCACACATTTCAACAACATTGTGCTAAGAAATCTACAAAAGAAAACATTGCCATTCGAAGATGCTATTCCGACGCTTTTTCGTGTTCATCATTTGCTGGAGCTTTTTCAATACGCATGACCAATGGTGTATGAGTTTGTTCAACTTTTTCATCCAATTCCTCAGCAAATACAACAGGAATACCTGAAAAAGAAACGTTTTCTCGATGAATTATTATTTCAATTGACTTTCTTTACCTTTCGAAATGAACTGGCGTTGATCGTGATGACGAAGTGATTCTTTGTAATAGTCGTGTTCTTGTTTATACTTACGATACGAATAATTTTGATAAAGATGTTTAGTTGTTGGACTAGTTGACGTTCCATTTGGTAAGAGTAATGTCGATGATGATGATGAACGTCGATTACAGCAAAGGCAACATGCAATAATAGCGCATATGAATAGTCCAATAGCAATTACAGTTAATGGTACAATAACAAGAGGTTGATAAAGTTGTTTGAGAACAAGATTATTAAATGATGGTACTGTTCGATTGAATTTCATTGTATTATCATTTAATAATCGTGGTGGAAGTGTTAATTGGCCTTTGCGCAAATCGATCTGATGGATTTTGAATGTTGTTGATGTTTTGGTCGATGTGGAGACTGTCGTGGATTTGGTTAATCGAACAATTGAGATTTCTATTAATGGTAGAGGAAAGAGGGGCACAAGCTGCAAACGGCGAGAATAGTAACGATCGAGCAATGTTGTTAAATGATACGACAAATTCGTGGAGAAATACAAATCACACGAGAAATACACTTTTATCATAGAACCATTAATTCTATGGACAGTTAATAAGGATTCGCTTAGATTGAGTGCGAGTGATAATGTACGAACGATAAAATAACGATTCAAGAGTGAATGATTGTAATTTGCTGATGACATATCAAAGACAGCCAGGAGAAGATGGTCCGATGGATGGAATAATGATGACGAAGGAGTAAAATTAAATGTTAACTGCAATTCGATGATGTTATTTAATTCTAAATAGAAAATATGGATTTTGCGAATCGTTATTGAATTGTTTTACCTGGTTTTACATGATGATTGATCTGTTGGAATTCAATTCGAAATGGACCTGAATAATCTCCAAATAGTGGCAAAGCAAAGATCGTTCCATTCTCAATCGCAAACCAAAGTTTCTCCTTTGGCTCAATATTTTTCACATGTGCATTATTAATGTTCAAATATCGTTGATAGAGTTTATTGTAATCGACATTCGCTGTGAATTCCTACAAAGAAAATCCAAATTGAGTGAAAAGCCTGTTCTTTCCTATTATTATCAAATCTTACTAATGTTGATGAAGATGATGTATGAAGACGTTGATAATGGTCATTTTGATCGAACTATGATTGTAATGAAACTGAGAATGAAGAGAAGAAGGAGAATATTAAAACTTAATCTTACCATTTCCGCTAATTGCGGATATGAAATAAACAAAAGAAGAAAACTTCGTAATAACATCATGTCTTTCTTTGTTGCTGTTTTATTATGTTAATAGTCACCGTTTTGGCCAACAACGTGAATCAAGCATGATCATTGTACGTATTTGAGAAGTGATATACTTAGACCGTTCTTTTTCTCTCGTCTTTCTCTCTCTCTCGTTCTCTCCTTTTCTTCCTCTTCTTCTTCTTCGCGTTTTTTATTCGATGTTTATATAGCACATACACTGACTTTGTGAATAAATGTTCAGAAAGAATGAAGAATATGTTACTAGTACTGCCGTTGTATTATTGTTATTAGCATGATTTTTTTTCTTCTTTTTCCTTTATATACGATCTATGCTTATTCTCTTGTGTCTATTGTTGATATTCGCGCGTTGATTGTTATCATCTGTTGTTCGAGAGCAGACAAGAAAGGATATCATCAATAATGCAGAAAAAAAAGAAGAAGAAGAACTGCTCTCTTCTTTGTTTTACTACATATCCAGGATTGTCGATGTGTTATTAGCAGAATGAACATACCCGAGTGAGTGGGAGAAAGAAAGAAAGAAAAGAATGGAAATATGCTCGACGAGCGGTCGGTCAGTCAGATGGGGATCAAGATAAGAAGTATAGACGTAGCGAAGTGACCCAGCGTGATGTGAGCTTGATAATACGGAAGAGAGAAGAGTTCGAACGAATTGATGAATGCTTACATATCCATATACAACCTAAAACGCCTTCTTGTCTTCTTCTCACGTCATGAGTATAGGTCATTGTCTAAATGAGACATACCGAAGAAAAATCGATATGTTAAACCCATATTCTTCTCAATTCATTCAATAAATTACTTCTCAGCTTGAAAATGAAAAATTGCTCTTGACCTTATCAAGTAATATACAATCAATGGCAGTCTTTGAAAAAAAAGAAGATTGAATTTAAAATCATTTTTCTTTGTTTTATGTAATCGATTTCTTTCGTGGAGTTTTTCGTCTATTTGAAGACATATGATTACACTCGAAAGACTATTTCGACTCTTTCTCTTCTTTTGTTTCTCTTCCATCATTACTACACATATTTCTCGCCTTTTTGACGTTGAAACGGGCTTTGAAGAGCATCGTAATTGAACATAATGATGATGTATATATACGCGAACACATCATTTCTATCGATAAGATGACGATTATACAACAATTATCTATTTACACTCCTATGTTTTCGATGAGAATGTCCGTTGGTCTATACTCATCTAGTCAAAACATACACGAGCAACACATTTTCACATAAATCATCATGAGGATATATGTGCATGTATGTGCGTCATCGCCTAAGGGTGTCTCCCTCTCTTAACACGTAATCGAAAGCAGATGATATCATCAAAAGTCGTTCTAACTTATTCTCTCGTGTAAAATAAAAAAAGAAGAACAAAAGACAGATTTGGAATTCTCTCATGAATATAAAATATCGGTTGAATATCAGTTTTGTCTGGATATACGAGACAATTAGATATGATAGATGAATGAAACAAAATATAGTCGATCAAATGTTTTGATCTTATGTTTAGAGTGTATTCAAACTAAAACAACCATATGGTCTACATAACTATCGTAAAAATTAATCATGCGTATGATCAATTAAGATAAAAATTCTATTGATCAGTGATAATGTACTCTCAATGGTTACTTTTAATCTGATAGTTGTCGAATTCAGACAAGAAAACATAAGACATTAGTCAACATGTATATTTATGAGGAGAGACGGGAGGAAAACATAACTAATCGCTGAATTAAATAATATCAAAATGTTCGAAAAAAGACGTTCAGCTATAAATACAGATGGAAGGGCAAAGTTTCATAGGAAAATAAAGCGAAAATGAATCATTTTGTTGTATCGTATATTGGATCACCGTATTGATTTACACCGACTGGTACAGTATGCGTATCTGGTTCAGCTGAATTAGGAACAAAAACGACTGCTTCGTTTGGATCTCTTGTTGATGATGATTGAGAATCGTGTTGTTGAGGGGCGATTAGTTCTCGAGCATCACCCGTAAGAAGTGCATGAGCGAGGTGACTCTCAGGTATTTGTGTCAGGATTTTCTTGCGACATGTTGGAGCATAGGAGATTTTTCCAATTAGATAACCGGTGAATAAACTTGCACCAAGTTTAACCCATTTTGCTTTTGCTGTGATGATATTTCGTTGCATTGCATATTGTGTTGCGAAAAATGTGATCAAACCCAATGGAATACTTCGATATATCAATGACTCTCGTTCGCATTCAGCTAAAACACGTGTTTCATCCGGAGTAAGTTGTGGTGGTTGCATTTGTGGAGTAGTTTGTGCCGGAGTTCGTGACATAATTAGTTTACCTTTATTTTTTTCTTAGAAGTGAAATTTTTGTGAATTTCTACAATATAAATCATTAGAATAACAGATCTCTTTATCTATACATAGGATTATTTTCATTTCTTTTTTTTCTTTTTTCATTTCTTTATGAAAGAAAAAGCCTTTATGTACAATATTGGAAAAATATTTCTATTTTTGTCCTCGTAAACGTGTACCAATCGAGTCAGTTGCTGGTATTGATCGTGTTGATATTCGAGATGTATCTTTGGTCGATTTTCGTTTGTCAGTTTTCGACTGTTGCTGCTCATCGTCATCTTTTGGCTGAGCATTCAGCTTTGAACGACCACTTCGACGGCCACTATCACCATTCGACGTGCCAGATGATGGAGAAGGCGGTCGTTTTCGCGATTTAGTTACAGCGGGCGATGGCGTTGGAGCTATTGCTGTTGGTTCAGATTTATTAGATAAATCTTTCTCCACTTGTTGCTGACCTTCATTTTCTTGTTCAGTAATCTCAGCTGGATGCCATTCGAAATCATGATCGTTGGATTCAGGTAGCTCTGGATTATCAAAAACGCTTTCATCGTATCTATGTAATATGAAAATACAACTGTATGTCATAAAAAAGAAAGAAAGTATAGTTACAGTGTACGAAGATGATCGATCATTTCATTGAATGTGAAAGCTGGCGGAATACTTGACTGATTAAGACGTTTCCAAAGAAGAAGATAAAAGATTCCTTTTGGTAAAACATGTTCAGACATGGTTGATAAATGATATAGAAGATCAATCTCTGATTCAATTGATAATGGCATTGTTCAATTGGAAAGTATTCTACCGTTGACAAAAACAAACAATTTTTTTTTGATCGTTTTGCACAGAATGAATTCGATTAAGACAATGAAACTTTTTACGAATTGGAAATCATCATTCAATTCAATTGTGATGGTAATAGGTAACATCCAATAGGAGTTTTACAAATTTATCAAATGACACTTAGCGACATCTTGTGTGCAGATATACTTGAAACTAGATTTGATCGTGATGTGCGATATCTTTGGATCCTTTTCGGAACAAACAATGAGATGATAAAAGTGTTGGCGACATATTTTTGTTAGCATATAAATAACTCTTGGCTGTTTCATCTGCTTCAAGTGTCGAGCGCATTTAATATCGGACTAATGTTGAGTTTACTTTCGAGCATTTGCGTCAGCAATAATGATAAGATAAGGTTAGCACTGGCTTATATAGCCTACTCCTGTATCCAAACTGATCATGCAGCAGATTCATTATGGCAACGGAAGACAAAGGTAATGTTGGCCGATGTTTTACATTTTGATATAGGCTCCTTTTGTGTCTTATGTAGAACTACGATTACTTTTTGCTTTATTCGACGTGGATAACAGTGGATCGTTGACCAAAGATGAACTTCGTCAGTTGCTTCAATCACCTGATCCTGATGGTCCATCTGTGTCCGAACAACAAGTAGCTGATTATTTGAAATTAGCTGATACTGATAGTAACTGATTATTTATTTCGACTCCATATATATGTATCTGTTTGATTTGATAGATAGCGGCGATATTTCGGTTGATGAATTTGTTCATTTCATCAATACGAATGTTCGACAAGGTGCCTATGGATTAAAAAGTATCTTTCGAACAATCGGTAATATAGATTCACTTGTTCTGTATCCAAATGACTTTTCTGTGCAATTTGAATGTAGATACAAGTGGCGATGGTTTCGTTGAAAAAGATGAATTCGAACAGGTGAAGAAAACTAACCAACAATTGAACAAAACATTAGTTAGTATTTTTGACAAGAAATTTCAACAAGATTCCAGCAGTAAAGTCACCTACGAACGTTCGTACTAGAACACTGTAGACATATACAATAAACATAATCATTCTTTTTTATTTTTAGAATTTGTTGAAGGTGTCAATGAATACTACACCAGTCTTGGAAAATGATTAAAAAAATACAATGATTGCCTTGTAATTTAAATTTTGTGTTTTCTAATCAAATATATGACCTAGTAGAACTCACCTGAATGATAACATCTCTTCATATTTACGTAAGGAAAGTGAACTACAAAAGATAAAAGATGGTGTATTTTTGTCAGAAAAAAGAGTATCACATCAGTTAGATTGTTAACACACGACACTTTGAATAACTTCTTCTTGAAACAAATGTTTTCTTGATTATTCGTTCAGAAATATTCAACTCACTGAACTTAAACTCGTTTAACATTTGAGAGACGTTGTAGAGAAAAAATATGCACATGATCTATCACATTCATTTCAACCATAGCATGCTATTACTCTCATGGATTATTAGTAGTGTCAAACTCGAAAAGTGAATTTAGCTATTTACATCAATAATCTGTAAATTTCTCTATTAATATGGAACTTTGGTTCTGTTTTTCTGAAGCTGAGTAGCTCAGTTTCACAAACCCGGTCAATTGTAGTAGGATGCTAGGCGAATCTATCAGATTTATCTGTGAGGAATTATGAAATCAGATGTTGTACTTCGGAAGGATTAGGAGACTAAGAAAATCAAATGCAACTCTGAAACTGGATAATTAGCGTTGACTATTTCATTCGTTAATACAGAATATTTTGTTGAATGTATTGAAGCCTTTTGTGGTTGTTCGTTCGAGTTCGAATAGATACAAATTTAATTCTTGAAGAATAATTCAAATTTTCATATCTAAGCATAAAGCTCCATGAAATTCAAACTTTACGTTATTTCGTTTTCCAGTTTATTTTCGAAGCTAAAATGAGGAACCAAGTCTTCATTTCCATTTGGGCTTGCATCGGACAGCTACTGCATATTAACGTTTATTTTTACATTGATCAACCCGTATAATATCATATTTTTTGGTAAAAGGACACGTCTATATTGGTAATACTGTAAGAACAATACGAAGAATTTATTCCATATTGAAAAACTTATATTAACGATTTAAACAACACTAAGACGATGTTCAAATAAACTTCAATAATGAAAGTTAGCATTGGAATAAAAAGAAAAGAAAGTATAATTAAAATAGTAAAACTTGAAAAAATTGACTGTGCAACAAGACATCCATCTAACTAGATAAACCATGACTGAAAATGATTTTCATTTGAAAGCTTTGATTCGATTGATCAATCAAAAATGGATCAAAATCTTTTTTCGTTATTATGTGATATTTAATTACAAATATTTTTTATAGTTGATGTTTTTATTCGATCGACAGAACGCAAGGCAAAACAAACGATCAATCGCTTCTGAACCAGAAATTCCAATGTCTCTCACCATTATTGAAACTAATTTATCTACTCATGTTATACAATACAGAACGATCAACAACCAAAAGTCAGTCACATTTTATTGTGGTTCTTTTTCTTCCTCCATTATGTGTGTCATTAAATATATTGCTGCGTTAGCATTACTTCTCAATGGAACCAAGCTCGGAACTAAAATATCTTTGGTGGATATTGATGGGACAGAGACAAAACATTAAACTTCGATTAACTATTTTATAATGTTACACTTGTTCAACCATATCACATATTCAGATCATAGGATAATATTATAGCTTGACAATTAGATCAAACGCTTAATCAACTTTAGGATTCATCTGATTTAATGGAATTATGAATTATTTGCACTGGACAGAGAAGAAACTGAAATCGACTTTAAACTGTTCGCTGAAGATTCAGAAGGAATGTTTTCTTCATCATCATTGACTATTAACATAGAATTGAGAAAATAGTAACAAAAACAAATTGATTATTTTTATGTTTTAATCACGATTGGATTAGTTTTCTTTCTAATAATTAAACAGAAAAAAATAAATCATAGCGAACAACGACCCTATGCTTGAGCGTGGAAAACTATAAGACATCTGACTAAGCAATTTTCCACTTTTCATTCGACAAGTAATTTGAGGAATATTTCCAAACAGATATCTAATCAGTAGAAAGGAGACGAATTACATGTATCTAGAAAGCGATATTTGATAGATATTTCCCTTCTGTACGAACGTTTGTGTCACTTGCAGCCATACATAGGCAATATCAACGTAATCGTTCCCTTCGTTCTGGAATTCATTGCAGGTGTCCATAGATATGCTACATCAGTCTCAGCGAATAATCGAAACAATTGCCTTGAAGTTTCCGTTTTAATTCTATGTTTTCTAAAAGATTATGGCCAAGCAGAAGTCATCTGAATAAATATATCTTCTCCATATTTACATAAAGAAAGCAAGTTACAAAAGATAAGAGACAGTGCATTTGTGAAACAAAACGAGTATCAACTCAGTTAGAATGTCGACACACGATACTCACGGTAAGTTATTTTTCTTGGATTTAATACTTTTCCTACGATTATTTGTTAAGAATTAAAACTATTATTTTCATTATTTGATTCTAATCATGATGGTCGTATTTCACAAGATGAAATTAAACAGTTAGTTGAAACAGTTTCAGGCCAATCATGGTCCGAAGAACAATTGGATGCATTTATGCAAGTTGTTGATACAGATAGTAAAGAATCTCAGCAAAATTCATATTCCAATCTGAATTCATTTCTTTCATATAGCGAGTGGAGATATAACCATGGAAGAGTTTACTGTCATGATGAATCGATATGTGCCAACAAGTACACTTGGCTTAAAAGATTTATTTAACACGTTCGGTAAGACAAGATATGTACGATTTCTCAAGACACTTTTTTGTTAGATGTGAGTGGTGATGGATGTGTGGATAAACAAGAATTTGAGCAAGTGATGAATGAGAAGGGCAAAGACCTGAACCAAGATCAAATTAATATATTTCAAAAGTTATTTCAACAAGATGAACATTCCAAAGTGACTTATGAACGTTCGTTATCGTTTGACTATTTTATGCAAAAACTATTCTTTTGCTTTTTTTTTCAGAATTTGTCGATGGTGCAACGGAGGTTTATAAAAACGTGAAATTTAATTGACACTAGATCATCTTTTCTTCCATTTCATTACTTCCATAATAAAACTAATCAGTGTATTCGAAAAGAAAAGAATTGTGGAACTCTTTGTTCGAGATGATATCGATGACATCATTGGATACGCGATCTCCATCATTCTCTATTTACTACGATGATATCAAGTGCAGATGATATTATTGAGAAAAGATATATATCGATCAATTTGATGGATTGATATCATCCGTTTTCTGTCTCCCGATGAGACAAACAATCTAACGACATCGATCTATTGGTACGATTACGCAGTAGGAAAGGAAGAAAGAGCCAACCATTTCTTCGATTGATGCATGCAAATCAACAAAGCATCCGATTGTTACACTTGTCTATATTTTTCTCTCTATCGTTCCTTTTCTTCTTTCTCCTGATGCAATAAATGATATTAGTCAATTGCACATCATCATATTTCAGTGAAAGTCTTCACCTGCCGGAAACGAAACAAACACAAACGATCTTTGAGATCATCGAAAGAATGAAAGAGAACGAGACAAATGAGAAAAAAGAGAAAGAGAAGAAATACACACACAAACCAGTAAAAGACAGGAAGAAAGAGAAAGCATTTTTTAATAGTTCGATGAAGACGGATGATGATCATAACAGGATAATGTTGCCGGTAACAATGCATGTTTCTGATCAAGAAAACCAGCAAATGGATTGGCATAGAAATGATTATGTGGATCAAAAGATGAACTTGTTGGTGGATGAGATGATGGATTTCCATATGAAAAGTACGCTGATTGAGATGGGCCTGATGCATAATGTACACTATTGGTAAAATGTGCATGAGATCCTGAATCTGTCTCATCTGTAATTCTTGCATTGGTCGATAAGGCTGTCGTATTAGTTGTTGATGATGCCGACGAAGAACAAGATGAATTGGTTGCTGTAAAATGAGAACGATGAGGATAAGTAGAAGAATATGAGGCCATGAGAGCTGCAGCTGCATAGAGATCTGACGAATGATGTCCATTGACTGCTGCTGCTGTTGATGACGAAGCAGCATAATTACTAAGATCGAAATAGTTTCCAGCTCCAACACTTGTTGTTGTCGAAGGTGATGATGACGATGGATTCTGATTGTAGGAACTAATAGCACTTGGATCTAGAACGGATGTTGCTGCTGATGACGATGTTGCCGTCACATTTGTTCCTGTCGACACAGTTGAATCGATTTGACCTAGAAGATTAGGATATACTGGTTGTTTTCCTAATTTTCGTCGAAATCCTACATGAAAAAGGCAACAAAAATAAACGTAAAAAAAAGATAAAAACGGCAATTAATCACCTCTAGGTCTTCTTCGCATACAATTATCATCAAACATACAATCAGAGTCAGGTGCAATCGTCCAATAATGCCCTTTACCAGCTCGGCCTATTTCAAAAACAAAAAATATATTTAATAGTCTTTTCAAATCTCCAGATTTTACCCATTGCCTTTGGCAATTTAATAAAACATTCGTTTAGACTTAAATTATGCCGAACAGAATTTTTCCAACCCATATATGTCGAACGAAAAAATGGAAAACTTTGTTGTAGAAATGCATAGATCTCTGACAATGTCATTTTCTTCGTTGGTGTGCTATTGATGGCCATGACAATCAATGCAATATACGAATCTAAATACGATGTCAATCATGATTTACAGACGAATCGAAAAAAAATTCATTCTCACATGGTGGTTTTTCTGCACGGCGATTGGATTTTCTTGGTGCATTGTTTGATGCATTATTCGATTCTTCTTTTTCTGGAGTCTTGAAATCCATATCTTCTTCGTCATCTTCATCGTCTTCTTCGGTACCTGTCGGATGACTTTCATTTGAATCATCTTCACCTGACATTGCCGAATGAATGTTTTTCATTGGCGATAAATGTTCAGATTTAACATCAATTTGAGAAGATAAACCAGCCGATGACGATGAATTGTAATGCATATTGGATGGATGGAGATGATCTACAGGATACGATAATCGATTTGCATGATTAGAACTTCCTTTTGAATGTTCGGACGATGATGCTGCGGCAGCAGCAGCTGCCGAGACTTTCCAATAAGGTGAACATTGAGAATACGGATCATTGTAAAGATTATTCTGTTGCATTGAATAATAACTAGCTGTTGATGGAGCTTGTGGTGGAACTGGTCCATAATTATAACCAGTAGTTGTGTTATATAAATGCGAATGATGATGGAAATGACCTGGGTTTGTGGTATTTCCATTCATTGGACTGTTTGTAGGAGGATTTCTTGGATGGTAGATGGATGTTGGTGCTGATGTCGTATGTAAATGATGATGTTCATTTGTCGTATTGATCGACAAGGTAACTGGTTTATCAGTATCTATTTTGATATTCATTTGACAAGTGTCAATCGTTGAAGACGTTTTTCCAATAATCACCATACACTACTTCCAAATCTAGAGAAATACAAGGCAATGGTTAGAAAGTTAATGAAATAAGTAAAATCATTGAGGAAAAAGTTTCTCGTCTTTCGTCAGAGTAAAGTTTTACGCCAATTAGGACATCTATTAACATATCCTTTATTTTGTATCTTATACTATTATATTCTAATAAACAAAAACAGCAGATTATCATATCTACCTGTCTATAAATCTTGACTATTGGCGAGTTGTTTATTCTAGAAGAAGAGTTTTAATAAACATTAAGAATCTATCTATTTATATATATACAAATTTGTTATATCTTAGTCGTTTGTTGTATACAATATCAGCAACAACAACTAGTACTACTAGAAATAATAATAATGATGATAATAATAATGATGATGATGACAACAGGAAAAAGCGGAAGACAATATAGATATCTCGCTATGTATATTTTTGAAACAAAATGTTTATCCCATTGATGAGGAGACAGCAGTAGCAGAAAGAAACTAAGCCTGACAGATTCGAGACATAAGTAATGAGTCGTTTACAAATTCGACAAACGGCAAACACATATACACTGGCAGGATAAGTGTGTTTAGATTTGTTCGACCTCTGCTTATGTGTTTATTCGAAAAAGAAGAAGAAGAAACGCAGATCCCTTCCACCTAAAGGAGGAGAAGAACTCGTCTNTATTTCTTGTCTTCATGATTGATTATCATATCTCAGCAGACACTAAAAAAACACTTTGCCAATCAAAAATCATCAATGAACATTATGCTGCTTAATAAATCTATTTGTCTAAATGGATCCCATTGATTATTATTTTTATTAAAAAAAGAATGAAGCAGAGAAGAACTGAAGATATGGACGGATGAGAAAGAAAGACATCTGATTGAATTGATTATGAAGCATACCAACGTCGAAATTCATCACGATGAACGCTAATTAAATTATTATCACTTCCACCAATTACTGTTAAACCGTAATCATTTGCAGCCATCTAAAGATAAACAATTCGAAATTTCATTTTCTGATTTGTTTTTTTTCACTTACACAAAGATGCTGATCGAATGTATCAGCTACAATTCGGCCAACGTGCGTTATTGGAGTTGATAACTGATCAATAGCTAAAGTTTTCGTTGAAGCAGTACAGGTTTGCAGTATACCTCGACTATGATGCAATGCTGTGATCGGACAATTATGTTCAGTTCGAATTTTCTACAAGAAAATCGGTTATTATGGAAAATCGTTTGTGGAAAAGTGTACTTCGACAAATTCGCAATGATCTTGTTTCCAATTGAATACATGGACATGACCTTCATTATCACCGAGAAAGAGAAGAGAATCTTGGTAATACGATGAAACACGTTCACCAAGATTTAACTAGAACGAAAATATGTAATTGTCGAGAGACAATTCTCGCTCAATAACATACCGGAACGTTTGCAACCTTTTGCCATGTTCGACGATCATAAATACATAATGTACTTGGTTTATGTATCACTAATATATAATCGTCTTGTAGTTCCAATGCGTGAATATAACCTCTTGGGGTGACACGTTCATTACGGACAAGAGAATTGTCGTCTGTTCGCGTGTCATAAACATGTAAATGACCATTGTAGATCCCGGCATAGAGGAGAGAATTTTGTAATCTGTGTGTCATTGCAAAGGTTGCTTGTAATCTTCGAAAGAAGATAGAAAAGAATCATTTGAAAAGTTTTGGAGGAATTGTCTACTTGATTCGAGAGATTTCACGCATTTCTGCATTCATATCCCAAAGACGGATTTCTGAATTAGATGATGTACTTGACAGAATATGTTTCTCGTGGCTGAGTGACCAAATCCAACGCTAGATGATGAGTATATAATTCTAGTTCAATGTGTCTATCTGAAGAAATTTTCGGTTTTACCAGCTGAGAATCTTCTGCACGTTTGACCACGTATGGTGAGCCGAACTCATCTGATGTTTTTGTCTCTTCTGGCCGAACTAATCGTCGTAAATCGAAACAACAAATCGATGAATCTCGACTGCCAGTAATACATGTATAACCATCCTATATAAGGTCGAAATTTTGCAGTTTTCGTCATCAGGATATTCGTTACATACTTCAAGAAGAATCGTATCCGTTATTGGACCGATATGAACACCTGATATGGAAAGAATGTTTTGATGTTGTTCAGCACATTGTTTCCATTCGTGTCCAATACGTCCGAGTTGATGACAAACATCGAGCCATGTACGATTTCTATTTGGGATTGATCGGTACGGTGCACGAACTTGGCGTTCATATCGATATTTCCAATACGATTGAGACGAGAGAATAAATTGTCGTAATGGTTTACAAACAAGACTCAGGTTCTCGGCAATGAATTCCGCTGACATATAACCAAACAGATTTAACCTAGAGACAAATGATCTTATTTCGAACACTCATAAAAGACATTTGTTTTACCAAATTTCGGGCGGAAGAAGATGAAATAGGCCACATTGACATGTTCTATCGCCTTGATTTTCCGAAAAAAGTTGATCATCGATCTCCTTGCTACCTGACATTCGCTATGAAATCTATGAAAACAGTATCAATAGAATGGCTTGTATCGGAGAGGAGCAAACGAATTAGTACAGTCAAAAATTTTCCTAGTAAAAAGTATTATTCAACTAAAAAAAAAAACAATCGTCTACAAAAGACAGATGACTCATCAATGACTAATAAGCAAAGTCGCCTATTGTTTGTTGGCACTTGTAGAGTGTCAACAAATTCACTCGTGTTCATGTTTATATGCGCTGATAAAGGCATCGAAAATGAATGCAACCAAAGACAGAAATGGTACACGATAGAACGATGGAACATAACGAAAATTAAAGATTTGAACAGGACAATAGATGAGACAATCAGCGATATACAAAGGAAGAAAATTCATGCGAGTGTCGCTCATCAATTCTCGGATCGATGTCCTTCCTTCAAGAATTGAAGTCCCTAAAAATCAGCAAGCAATGTGTCAAACTGACCACAAGTCATCTCGATTTACCTATAACATATGTTAATGTATACACAGGCGCTGCAATCGTCTGATCAAGGAGCACTTTTTTAAAGACGTTACGCCATGTCGGTTGAACAATAACACGGTCAAGAAAGGAGTACCAAATATGTCCTTCGACACCCATCACAGCGCCAGTAGCTAAGGCTGCAACTAGAATTTTTCAAAACAAACGACACTCGATTATTCTGAAGAGAAACTATCACGATTGGGTATGTACCGATTCGTTTGTCATCGAGAGATTGTTTCTTTTCATAGAAAAGTTGAACACAAACGTCACTGCTAGCAAGAAGACCAGATGCAGATGTGAAATTGATGAGAAACAGTCGGTGACGGCGAAGAAAACTTCTGATCATTCAATAAACCAACTAAAACAACGGAATAGAATAATTGTTATAACGTTCTTTTTTCAATGAATCATTGGTTAGATTTCATCCATCGAAATATTTTCATTTATGTGCCCTTGTAGAATGATTTTAGGTAAAACTTGGATTTGAATGAAACAAAAATTGATGTAAATGAGTCTTTTTATATTGAATAAAGAAATGCGAACGCTGAGATTCATAAAAGTTAAACAAAAACTTCAAAACACAAAAAAGATTATATCATAATGCTTAAATGTGAAAGTTCGAATTGCAAATATATTGTCGTTATGATATTTTAGACTCAATGAGTCGAAGCTGCGGCACCTGCTCCGCCCGATGCATTGTTATTTCCACCAGCACCACCATCAGTACCCTTCTTTTGTTGAGCTAACTGTTGTTTCTCGCGCATTCTGAAACGAATCAAAACACATCAAGTAATTCGGAGTTCGTCAACAAAACAAGTTACTTACTTAGCAGCATCTCGCAATTGTCGTTCTTGTAATGATAAACCTTTATTCCCTTCCATTTCAGACGATGCCACGTTTTTCCCTTTTTGATTTTTCTGATTCTTTTCCCGAGCAAGGTCACTAAAACGACATGGAAGATAATATCATTGAACGTATTTCGAACGCAATCTATCATACCGTTGATTACCACGCGTCATGATCGAGCGTTATCGGCTTCGCCAAGCAGAATATCTAAAACGCAAAAAAATATACATTACATCGTCTATCGTAATCGACATAATAACGATGATTCTTTTTTTGATATATGACTACTCATTAGTCGTTTTTTCTCTTTACCTTCTACGTGCGTCCTACTTTCGAATCGTTAACTAAATGCATGAGTAAGAGGAGACAAACGACAATACTTGTTCATCCAAATTTTTTTATTGGCTCTTTTTTTGCTTGTTTTTATATGTTTATATCAATCATGATCAAAAAAAGGGAAAAGAAAGAGAACAAGAACAACCAAAAAAAAACAACATCAATAACAAGAACAAATCGTTTTAAACACTCCTTTTTTTTCATGTTGCTTTCTTCTAAAAAAAAACAAGAATAAAGACATTTCTTCATCTTCAGTAGATACAGCCAGAAGAATACAAAACCAGAACTCATCATGTGCAGAGAAGTACGGTGAATGAGATAGCTTGATAGGTATATATACGTATATATATGGAGAAACAAAGTTAAAAAGAGGATCTGGTAGCTTGTGAAAGACACATGACGACGAGAGACACATAGAGGACAACAGTGGACAAATGGACAAAGACATGTACATGCATAAATACGACACAAGGGATTTTTGTTGTTGTTTAGGACATTCTAAAACGAGTTATATCAGCAGTGTTGGAAGCAAATGATCAACCACCGGAGTTGTCGATTGTATTTAGTTTGTTGTATGTTTGAGTTTGAAAGAAAGAAGAAAAAAAGACATGAGGAAAGACGAAAATGATTTGCGTTCATACTTTTCGTTCGTTTTATCATCTTACATAGATTGGGAAAAACATTATATTGACAAAGACAAAACAGAGGAAAGTAGTTTTTAAGAAAATATGCACAACACAGCAAAGACATGGTACAACGAGCAAAAACTCTCCGGTGCATATCAATGTTGTTTTGTTTCACAAACAACAAGTGTCAAATAGCTTAGATACTAGTTAAGATTGTTTTATAAGACATACATTTACACAAATAGAGTGGAATCATCAACTTCAAGGAAAATAGAAATCGAGATCAATTCAGGCATACACACACATAAACAAAGAGCGAAAAAATGAAACATACTGAACCGGAGTATACATACATTTGTATATATATATATGTGTGTGTAGAAATATATACATGAATATATGCATGGTGATGTTCAACGTAACTGGAAGAGTAAAGCGCAAAAATAGATATCAGCTGCTTGAGAAAAACCAAACGAAAGGAAAACAAACTGTCTAAGGAGGTTGTGTAAAAGGACGTAGGTGTGCGCAATGCACGAGAAAAGAAAAGGCAAATAAATAGACTGAGATATACAATGTTTGAGGAAGTTAGAGAAAGCACGGAGAACATTATTTTCTTTTTTGTTTTCTTCTTCTGTTTTCTAAGCAACACTTAAACGTAACAGCTCAATGGCATCGAAAATATACAATACAAAGTCTAAAGTTGTATCATCACGTGACAGACGTCGGTTTTGATTTTGTTTCAGCAACTGTTCGGTAAATTCTAATTAAACAAAGAACATTCTACTTAAGAGACAATGCCATGCATTTCGATTTACCTTTGAGGGATCTTTCACATGATAGACTTTCAGCTTTATTCCAATAGTATGTCGAATGATATGAATTTAACATCAATTTCGAAAATTCGCACATAGATCGATGTTGTTCTATTTGATTATTTCCACTAGTTGTACTTAAGTCCGATAAGCTTGTTTGGGATGTTGTTGATAATGGTGAGATAGGATTGTTATCATTATTAGGTGTTGATTGTTGTTGAAGATTGGGATTTGTTGTTGTTGTTGTTGTTCTTGTTGATGTTGCTGGTGGTGCAGTTGATGAAGGGTTTTTTGATTGGTTAAGATATTCTATGACTTGAGTAGCATAACGATCAATTGTTGGCATACTAGTATTGAATTGTAAATAATAAATTAATGATTGAAGCCAATAACTAGAAGTTTTAGATGACATTTTCGTCTGTTTGAACTGAAAAATCGTTTTCACTTACTTAATTAGAAGAAATTTTTGTTGCAGATTATACAAATCTGTTGATTGAGACGGATTCGTTAAACAGAACATTTTCTTATGGTTTTGAGCAAGTTGACTAGAATAACGAGAAGATCAGCATCGAGAAGGTTATTTTTCAAATGTATTTCTTACTCTAACATAATTAATGTCGTTGCTAGTAATGAAGTACGTTGATCTTGCTTGGTTTCATCATTAGCACATTGGATATAATAACAAACGGATTCAAGATATAAACCCATGGCTTCACGAGCCTCGGCGAATGTTGTTCGTTTACCACGATCAGCTTGCTTCTTTTTCCGACGTGCTAATGAAGCTAATTCTGCTTTCGACAGGTTTCTACAAGATATCAAATGTGAATGATCTAAAAAAAAACAAAACCATTCAAAACCTTACTTAAATTTTGTATAACAGCTTCTCGTTGATGAATGCATTGATCGTGTATTAGCTGTTGTTAAACTATCAGATGTGTTAATACCATTACCAAGAGAATTAGTTGCTGATGAATTCTCGAATGGTGCTGATTGTAAGAGTGGTTTAACACTGAAAAATATTCATATTATGTCGATGGATTAGTTTGATGAAAAACTTACTTGGCTGTTGGCTTCTCCTTTTTAGGTTGAGTTGATAATATTGGTGAAATAGTTGCTGTATTTGTTGTTGACAGAAAACTTGTCCGAGTCTTACTATCTAAGTCGTTTGATGGTGTAGTATTGTTGGTAATTGAAATCTGTTCATTCTTGGCAATAGTTGTTGAGGTTAATGTTGATGGCTCTTGTTTCGATAGAGTTTTATCTTGAACGTGACTAGTTTTATTCTTTTTTTGATGTACACCATGTGTTGTCGAGGGTTGATTGTTCATTGATGATGATGATGACGATGATGATGATAATGAATTTTGAGATAAACCATCGAGTACATCTGTATTGTTGTCATGTTTGAGTAAACCATTTGCATATCGTTTCGATGTTCGTTGTGATCGTTCGATGGATTGCTCCTCTGCAAGGAGATATTCATCTTTGTCTATCTTCTTCACAGTGCCATTCGTACCTTGATCCAGAAATAGATGTGTCGGAATGGCTATAGGAAGTGAAGGACGTTTAAAATTGATTTTAGTATTTACAGATGACACAAATGATTTCAGTAATGCTCGTTTAATCAGTAGTTTCTTCCGTTTATTTTGATGTTCTTCAGATTTATGTACATGATTATCATGATCAGGTTTGTTTTCAGGTGAAATACTGCGTTTTCTTACAGTTGATAATGATTCTGATGACTGTAATAATGAAGAATCAACAGGTTCAGAAAGTGTCTCTTTTCCACGTACAAAATCCATTAATGACAATGTATTTGCATTCTAAAAATAATTCAATGAAGAATATTCTATTCAATGAAGAAGTTTTAATCACGAACGGTTTCATTGGTTTCATCATCATTCTCGGCATCACTGTGCGTAGCCTCTTGGTTATCACTGTCTTCATCTTCACTGTCTTCATTATCTTCACACCGACTATGACTTATACCGGAATGTTGGAGTTCACTGAAAGTCAAAGGAATATGTACATTTTCCAAAGTACTTCCCTTATCTTACATTTGATTCTCATATGAATGATAAGAATGATTATCATTACTATTGTTTTGATTCTTGCTGTTGTTGCTTGTTGTATTAGTGTCGGTCAGTTCAGTCAATACTGTAAATGTTTTTTCGTTATGATTCTGATTCTCATCGTCATCATCATCATCACCATCATGTTCATTGTTATTGTCATCTTCATCATTCTCATCGTCACTCAGGTTCACAACACCTTCACGATGTGAAACAAGTGCCATTTTACGACTAAATCAAAATGAATAAGTATACTCTTGTATTCAAAAAGAGTGCTTTTCAATCGAATTACCTTTCGAGAACATCATCAACAGATTCTACAGATAAATAATCGAGTAAAGATGGTACTGAACTTGATAACATGAACTTACTGGATTTTGATTGATGCCTAGATATTCTTGCAGGAAATTTCATCAAGATGGGTGCCGCGACTAGCTAAAATATCGAATAAACATAGGCTCGAATTGTGTGAGTGGTATTTTACACGAAGATTTACCTGCAGAATGAGCGGAACAAGACGTTCAACAGTTACTGGAGATCTACCCTTCTGAATAGACAGAATTCACAATGGAATCGTTCTTTCGAGTAGAATCAATAGAAAACGTACGTGGATAGAAGATACGGTATTGTTAGCCGACTGAGAAGATGTCGTTATCGTTGATGAATTATGCACAATAGTCGATGAAGCCGTATTTGATGTCGAATTACGCGAGGATACATTGGATTTCGATTCTCTGCCAAATCAAAATAGAACTATTGATCATTTTGGTAAGACAATCGAAATGCATACGTAATATTCAATCGAGGTGCATGACCATGGAAATCTATACTTGTTTGTCTACGACAACCTAATATAGCTGTAGCTTGACCAAGAATTTGTACAGCTTTTCTACTGAGTTCATCAGTCTAAAACAAATAGGTCAGTGATATCGATGGCTGTTCTACGATCAATGCTTACCGAAAATCGATGACCATTGGTCATAGTATTGTTATTTGTAGTATTCGATCCTGATGAAGATGTATTATTCGTCGTTGCTGAATTTCGTCTATGCGTTGACGATGATGACCTATGATGCGTACGATTAGTGGTGAAAACCTCATTCAGCTGTGGCTGTGGGGCAATATCGACCACCATGGCTAAAATAACAGTAACATCATACAATGGTCATCATCGTTTCAAGGTAGTTAAAAGGGAAAAAATGACGAAAAAAAGACAAAATGATATGGAGAATAGAAGAAAAATTGCATCGTCTCTTTTACTCTCTTTTTTCACCTAATCATAAGGATAGGAGATGCAGTAGTGTTCGAAATAGAGAGAGAGGGCAGTCAGCCGCCGTGTGCGATGTGCGTCAGTTCTCATCGAACATCGTATATAGGGTAAAGAAAAAAAACGAGAAGCGAACGAGAGAGAGAGAAAGAAAGACAGATTCTCCTTGCCTTTCTCTACCCATTTTGCTTTCCTCCACCTTCTTTCCTCTCGTAATGTGTTAGGTGTTGCTGCTGATGTTGTTCGTCGAAAGAATATAGACAACAATCAACGCACGATTTATATTGTTGTTGTTATTGTCGATAGTACAGTGTCAAGAAAAGAAAAAAAAGAGCGAGAAGAAAAAGAAATACGAACGATTGTCCATATTTTATCTACTGAAGGCAATTCCTTCGATATACTACTATGGGAAAGATCGAGAGAGTATTCATTCAAATGAAAACTTCATTGGAATGTCTAAACTCAAGTTGGCATATAAATATATGTATGAATAAATAATACAATATGAAAGTAAATTATTCGCACGAACAAACTACTTTTGAATGATTAATTCTTGGGTAAAAATAGTAACGACATTGTTATTCTTCTTTCTATTTTTACAACTTCTAGTACCCATCAAATGAACAGGCCGTCAAAACTAAGCATCTTAAACAAAGGTACAAATTGCTACTCACTGTCACACATCGTTCTCATGAGACAAAACTTATGAAACGAGAAAAGCTAACTTGATTCAATCCTCCCACTAGAACAGATATGAGAAACGAATATGTTTACCACCATCGATCAGTGTGTTGCTTATCGATCAATCTTCGGGCGAATTAACCTTTGCGATTTTGAATTCGAATGGGAGTACTTACAGAAAATCTCCGATCTGATGTAGAATTTTCAGAAGAATATGTTAATAAATATAATTTTTGCTTATTCTTTTCTTTTTATCGACAAGCAAACCAGTTCTGCGCACTTTCACTATGTCTGTAATGTGTTCTTCTTTTCTTTTCGTCACCATCATCAACTCGATTTTTTTCTTCATCATCAAGTAAACGTTTTTACACGAGAAAGAACGAACAAATGAAGACCGTATGTATGTCGCATACCCTAATGTCAATATCGCCTTTTACAGTCATTTCGTCCCTAGTCTTAATATTAAAAGAAGAAGCACAAAATGAAATGAAAAAAATACGAAAACATACCTTAGATTTCAAAAAGCGGAATCTCTTCTTAGGCAATTGCGAGTTGTTCGTAGGTGAACATGAAAGATAATATTTACAAAAATTGAGCCAAAGATTTTCCGAAAAAAAAACAAGGAAAATGAAGAGAGTCAGTACGCACACACAGTTGCAATTGAAATGAAACGTATGTGTGTGTGGGAATGATCTAGAAGAGAGAATATCAATGATTAGAAATGGAGAAATCCTCTGAGTAACTGTTATTTCACGGAAAAAATCACTTTTTGTTCTGTCTTTATCCAAAATAAGACATCATTTGTCCTTGGAACCTTATTGATATGCAAGATATTCTTTATTTATTCATCAAATAACATACTCAGCTTCAAATTTGCTTCGTCAATCCTATTGGTTTTATAATAATGGTCGTAGTATATAACTTAGTAATAGGAAGGGTTGAAAAAAGTGCACATCATATGGTGGAGGATCAATCGAGAAACAACGAACGAGAAAAAAACGAAAGAAAGAAAGAGCACAGCTTGTTTGGTTACGCGAATGTCCTTATCATGAAATATACTGTGAATACAACGAAGAGAATCATCCCATTCATCTCAAAAGAAGACAATATTTCCCGAAATATCCACCAAGAAACGCAATACTTGTAATTCACCTCGTTTTTCCTTCCGCTGTTCTTCATTGATAATCTACTAGCAGTAAAACGAAATAGTTTCGATCGGAGAGGAAAGATGTCGACGTAAAAAGTAGACATAAAAGCAACACACTTTCAAGGTTCTCATAGCTCACCCGCCATCAACCTTTTTTTTGATAGTGATCAAATGATATAGATGCGCATATGTATGCGTGCCCTTCACTTGATGGTTCATGCATCTTCTTCTCTCATTTTTGGTCGTTGTCGTTGACGAAGAAAAAAAAACGCAACGACAACGAATTGTGTCAATGATCGGGCAAGGACGTCATTATGAAGACACGTCGCCGAAATATCATCCTCAGACATATACACAAAATAATAAAAGAAAAGATACAACTAGTTAAGAGGAAAGAAAACGGATCACGTTTACGTGCTTGATGTCGAATACAACGAAATGAATAGGTGACTGGGAGAATCGAAGATATTTATGTTCGAATTGGATATTCAAAAACCATACCGCAAATGTTTATGGTACATGAATGTTTTCATTAGCAAGTTAGAAAAATATGTAATAAACTGAGGAAAAATCTAAAACTGAAAGAGAAAAACTCGAGACGAACAGTGAGAAAGTAGACATATCATTCAAACAGCTGTGTCTACATATGCTCTATTCATTATCATTCCATGTCAACTAAAAAACAAGATTTTTCGTAGTGATAAACGCTCTCTTCCTCTCTCAATCGCCGACAAAATCATTACATTTATCTAAACAAATAAACAGGCGAATAACCCAACGACAACAACAACAACAAAAACAGACAGTTAGTCAGTCAGTTAGTCAACGTGAAAAGAAAGATAAACAGCTGATTTTCATCGAACAGGCCAATCATGAAATTGCCATGTACTTACTGAACAACAAATTTTCTATTCGTAACAATCTTCCGCCAATAGAAAGTGTCGGTGGGTGACTCATTGAGAGTTTCTCATTTTACCGGCGACGCAGAAAATTTCTTTCAAAACTTTTCTTTTCCATTGTGTTTCATCAACTTTAATGCCAAATCTCGATCTTCTACGACAAATCGAATCAGCTGTCTTGTCATGCGTTTCATCAGATGCTCAACGTCGACAACAAGCCTATGACTACGTCGAAAAGATCAAATCTGATCCAAATCAATCCTTATCGATTGGATTTGACTTTTTCGATAAATCTCAAACGTTCGATCCATTAGTGAAGCATTTCGGTTTGCAATGTATTGAAGAAACAATCAAATACAAGTGGACAGCGCTCGATTCGCAATTGAAAGTGTCGATTAAGGAACGTTTATGGTTGTTAATGAACGAACAAGATCAACTACCTACGCACTTAAAAACGTGAGAGAAAAACATGTTGTTGTCGGAAAACGAGCATTTTTCATTTTTCAGAATTCTAGTTCGTTGTGTTTGTGAGATAGCCAAACGTGAATGGCCACAACAATGGCCCTCGTTTCTTGATGAACTTGTCTCATTATCGAAAACGAATTCAACGAACGAGTATTCATTGTTAATCTTAGCGTATCTCATCGAAGATGTGATTGTTCTTCAAACATTGAATCAAATACGAAAGCGAGACATTCAAACCACATTATTACAACATGGGAATAAACTTTTAGAGTTTATTGAATATTTTCTGGATTTACCAAATACAATTTCCAGTTCTCTTTATGCATTGACCATGTTTGCAACATTTCTGCCGATCGACTTATTTTTTTCTACGAAAATCATCGATAAAATCGTTCTGTTACTAAACTCATCAACTCATCGAATGAAAGCAGCTGAATTTCTTAGTGTTATTTCCGATCGTCGAGGAAAATACGAAGAACGTTTGCCATTACTTCAACTCTACCCTTATTTATTTCAATCTGGATCTCAATACAACGATCTCTTTTCTGCCATTCAAGTCAAACAACCCTACGAAACTTATGATTTCATGAAACAATACGCAATGGTTATCACGGCACTGTGTGAACAGTTATGTTACTTATGTGGCGGAGAAGACACAAATAAGAAGACGCCACTACCCGAACAATTTTCCAACGGAGTATTTCTACAAGTTCTCATAGCATTAATGCAACATCCGAGTATTTATATATCGTTGTACGGCTATCAGATGTGGCTACAATTACTCAAAGCAAATATATTTCAAGAAAATGACTATAAAAACATTTCACCCATTGTTCTTCGAGCTCTATGTCATTCATTAGTTAAACAACCTTACAAACAAATAGATCAAGAACAAGGTAAGAACTTACACAAATTGACTCTTAAGCAACTTAGTTGAGTTGGTCATCTATCGAACGAAATTGACACGAAGTATATTACATCTATGTACACACCGATCGATGGCGAACCTGTTGACTTGGGTACATCATAGTTTAATTAACGGAACGATATACTTGATTTCGCCTTGTACACTGTATGAGTTTAATTGATATTTAAATTGATTGTAAAATAGACGAGATGTTTATAATGATACGTGATCAATAAGAATTCGACTTCAGATCGACATAAATCTGTCTTTTTTTCTCTTGTTAGAGATAGCATCTTATTACATTCGTTATGATTATGAAGACGAATCTGATTATCAGAAATTTATTGGCAAAAATCGAACGATTCTCATTCGATCAATTGATAATGTTTGTAAAAACAATGATCAGTTGGCAATAGCTATACGGATCGGTTTTGATTACGCGGATTATTGTTTTCAACCAGCGAATCTTACTAATCTCTTACTTTTTGAATCCCTAATTGCCTATTGGCAAATAATCGAACGACATTCACGAGCATTATTAACACCGCGGGAAGTATTCAATCATCTGAATATCCTTTCAGATGCAGATCAATTAGCTTTTTGTCAACGTGGACAGACATTGATTCAACAGCTATTATCGATAAATGATCACGAAAATCTCGATTTTGTAGCATACTCGCTACGTTTGTTAACATGTTTGTATGTTTTTACACGCGGAGAACAATCGTGGACGCAACGAATTCTCGAACATCTATTTCGTGTTTTGACAACAGAGAGAAATCTGGGATCCCAAATGAGCCCATTACAAAAGCAAGCAAGTTGCTTAATTGATCTATGTCTGAATTATGGTCCTTCAATCTTTGTTTACTTCAATGATTTATTTCAAGTCACACAAAATTTAGTTCAACAACAGACAGCAAAAGATCAATCGATTCGACTTGCTGGTTGGCAATGGAGTATTCTAGTAGAATGTTTAGCGATTCTTTTGAATTACTTTCAATCGTATCAACAACAGGCAATGTACATCAATGGACTTGTTGAACCTTTCGCGCAAATTCTAACACAATTTAATACGAATGTCAACGATATACAAGGTTTTATTGATTATATTGGACTGAAACCAACACCAGATGGTAAGAAACTGTCCATCTCTCTTAAAAGTTCATCTCATGATATGATTTAGCGAACTCAACCAATAATCAACGTTTCGTTCTACTCAGTGTTCATATTCTCTGCGGTCTTCTACGACGTATTGTATTACCAACTGATCCTTCGATTTGTTCGACGAACGGTTATCAGGAAACGTTCGAAGGAACAGTATTCATTCGTAATCCAGCTGCACCAGCATATCTTCAATTGACCAATTGTGTATTTAAATTATTAACCTATTGCCATGCTTTACACGCTCCAAATTCGCCATTAGCACAAGGTGCATTTTCTTTTCTTTCGACCATGACTGAAGCGGAAAAAGCCGTTTATCTTCAACAAGAAAATAACGATGATTATAATGCATCATTAGCAACGACAACAACAGCGACGACTCTATCCGAAAACGATCGTCGTCTACACAATCGATTTTCTTCATTTCTTGATCGATTACAAATTCTCATCGGAACGTATTTTACCTTAAAACCTGATTTATATCAAATCAATGATGCTTTGAATACGATTGGCACAACATTGTTCACATCACTTGATCATCTACCAGATTTTCGTGTACGAAATATGATTCGCAACTGTTTCCTCCCATTTGTTCGTCATTGTCCGGCGAATACAATTCTCATTGCAGTTTTAGAACCATTGCTTCCATTTATGTACACAAAATTAAAAGATAAATGGAAAATCATCACGGAGAGACAAACAATCAAAGTAACAAATGGAAATACAATCGTGAATAATGGCGAAGACCATCAATCACAAGACCGATGTGAAGAAGAAGTCGTCGAAGAACAAGTACGTAAGACTTCCTACTAATAAACACGATCACTACGGACGAAAATCAAATTTATTTTCTATCCTTTCCTTCCAGGTAACTTGCTACTTAACGCGTGATTTCATCGATGTAATAAGAAGTTTACTAACACGTCAACTAAATAATAATAATCTAGGACCGTTAGCAACGAATGGGAATGATATTGATGAAACAAGTATGGATGATACCATGCCAACAGATGAACAGAATGCTACCGAAAATGTTACACGAAAAGTCCTACCGATGAATCGCAATCAACAAGTTCCAAGTGAATTTGGTTTGAAAATTTTACAAGAATCATCACGTATTTGTCAATATTGCCTTTTGATTCTTTTCGATGGTCTTTCCTGGCCAGACACATCTTCAGTGACTAAACTGTCTCATATCTGCCATGCATTAATCAAACATTTGTCTGTTCTTATCAATGGCAATCATGATTTTCTACGTCAACTTTACATTTATATTCTATGTGCTTTAAAAATCCATGGTGATAACGAACCCATTGCTTGTATATTACTTTCATTAGCTGTGTTAATGTACGAAACATTCCAGCAGACATCATCGAATCTGTTTGATAGTGTTCTTGTAGAAATTCCCGAAGTAACTAATGAACAAGTAAATACTTATCGTGATAAAATGCAGAAACAAGTGAATGGCAAAGCGTTGAATGATAAACAAAAACGTGATATTTTAAGACATCTAGTTCAACCTTTAATGGCTCAAAATGTTGCTCAAATGTTTAAACGTGAACCATTAGCACTCAGTGATTTGCCACCGTTGATACGTTTTTCGAAACGTGCACTTCATCCGGTTCTACAATACCTTCGTCAATCCAATGCAGATCAGGACGAAGATCATGGATTAGCCAGTTTATTTCAACACCCTGATGATTAGTCAGATTATGATTTTCTCTATTATACCTTTTATGTTGTAATAGTGCATTATGAATCGCACGAATGAGTATATCTATTCGAAGATTGTATTTTTGTGTCGTAAACTTAGTTATTTTGTGCTGTTCGTTATTTACGAAAGAATAAAACATTCCTAATCCAGATTCAATGTTGAAAACATCTTTTTTTGTTTCTAGATGACGAATATTTCTGTTCAAGGGCAAGAATCTTCACCACAAGATGTGAATCAGTAAGCGAAATGTTTTGATAACTCGAGAAATGAAGTTGTGCCATGTTTGTTTCCAATAGGACTATGAATAATCGTGATCTCAATTCGATTGGACCTGAGTTTCGTTCGCGGTATTGGATATTTTTATTCGACAACTTAAAACGATCGATTGAACAAATCTATCAAGCATGCGAGTCAGATCATAATACTTTGCAATGCCAAGTAAAGGTCTCAGTGAATTTTGAATGAGAACATCGATTTCTGTTTAGGAAGTTCTTCAATACCTCTGTCAATGTTGTAAAAATTTTGAAATTCTCATCGATAATGTTCAGCATAGACAAACTGATGATACGAATAGGTGAGAAAAACGACTGGACGAAATCTGATTTGAAAAGTTCTCGTTACTTTTCAGAATCTTTCGTAGTCTCTCATCAAGCACATATCCATTTCAGATAGATATCCCACGTTTCAGGTTATTCTTGATCAAATCTGCCTTTACATCCGCTGATTGTTTTTTTTTGTGTGATACCTTTTCGCTGATAGTGTCCATAAGATTTATTTGATATCTAACTATCGTTTTCTACCACTTTTAGACCGATTGAAAATTCGCAATCCATGTGCAATCGTAAGTTGATTACAAATCCTTTCTTTCAGACTTGTTGCTTGTTCCAATTAGATGAATTATTGGGCTCCGATGATTTAGCTCGACGACAGAAGCGTTTACATAACAGTGATATCAATTTGAATATAAATCACGTAACTCCACTGACTACACTCGATACACACCGTTTCAAAAGACAAAAATCGAATAGATACCGAAAATCAACTGAAAGTTCGAGTTTACTGTCCTTGCCCGCGTTATTTTCTTCAACGGTATTAACAAATGATTCCACAATGACATTAACCCCCAGCCCGAATCAATTATTTCTATCTACAAAAAGAATATTTACAGATGAAGCAGCTGCAGATGCTGATGATGAAAAAGATATTCGAGATGAGTCAACTGATAATACTCGACCTCATCGATATTACCATCAACTATCAACATCACGACTTAAACAACAGAATATCACATCTGAAGATGATGATGAAGAACTTTTGTTGACGAATCATCGTGGAATGATTGACTTCATGGATCGAGTGAGTAGAGAGCGTTATTCTTTCATTTCACACAATCGAACATCTACTCTCGCGTGGTTAATCTATCTTTTAGCAAATATTTGATGCTTTTGACCAAGAAGAATCACTAACTGCAGCGCTAGAAGCTGAACAAGAGCGAACTATAGCTTCATTGATGGCTGAACAAGAAGATCTCGAACATCAATTGAATAATGTCAGTGATGACCTTCTATTAGGTGGTGATGATGGATCAGAATTAGAAGAAAGTGAATTATCGGTATGTCAAAGACTCGGGACAGTTTATGTTCTGTATTAGATCGTTTGTGTCGATTTAGACAACAAAAACATCAATGTACTTTATGTCATTACAAGGCGAAGGTCCTGAAAAAAGTACAAGTCTTTTAGATATATCGCATGATGTAGTTGACTCTGAACCCGATGGGAAAATTCGAGCAAAAACTCTTTATGCACAAAAAAAGTTCTCTTCGCCTTCACGCATTCGGTAACTTTCTTGACTATACAAGAAAAAATAAAACACTTCGAATTTCTGCTAGACCAATCAATGAAACTCTTCGTGAAGCCGCTGAACGACAAGGTAAAGACAATCTATTATTTGTCACACCAAGTTGTTTTCATCTTTAGCACGAGCTCTAAAACGCCGACAAATTCTCCGAGATGCCACCACACGCAAAATGCGTGAATTAACTCGACGAGTAAACTTTTCGTACTGAAAAATCTTTCTTCATTTTCGATCTGAAATTCTTCTAGGTCAATGAAGTTCGCCAGTGGAAAGAGGAACTGATCAAGGCTCGTAAAGCCACTATTGAAATGAAGATGCATCGCGCTGAAGAGAAACGTCAATATTTACTTTTACTACGAGCCCGAAAAGCCGGTGATGAAGATTTGAAAGGACAAGAGATCGCATTTATCAAATTATTACAGCAAGAAAACCGTCGACAGACATTAAAAGAGCGTTATCAAAAGGAAGAGCAATTTAAACAGTATCTCGAAGACGAGAGAGTGAAGAAACATGATGAACATAAACAACGGGAATTAGCAGCAGAAAATCGGCGAAAGGAACTGGAAGCTCTACGACAAATACGTTTGAATGAAATGCAAGAAAAACGCAAAACAAAAGAGAAAATGATTGAACAACATTTGAATGAAAAACGAAAACAAAAACAAACAGCTGCAATCGCCAAACAAAAGTTCGTTGAGAAAATTGTCGTAAGATGTTCAAAATGTTGGTTTTGTTCATAGGAGTTTTCAACAAAAACGAGCTGAGCGTGTAGCACGTCTCAAATCTACCACAGTCGAACTGAAGAAGAAATTAGCATTAAAAGTACGTGTTCTATTTACTCGCTCATTCGAATCGATCGGCTTATATTTTTAATAGCAAGAAGAAAGTGATCGACGACATGTGACACAAATCGAGGAAATCCGTCGGAAGGCTGTAGAAATGAGTGCAATGCGTGGACCAAGTGCGGAAAATTCTCATCACCATACTTCTCCGCAAGATGACAATAAAGCAACGACAACGACAACAGCTGTTTCAGCAACTGAAGAACCGGTTGCTACTCGTAAATGCTGTACGCTTTGTAATCTTTTGGTGAGTCTCATTTTCAATTAGTTAATGCGAGCGAGGAAGAAACATCTTTTTCTAGTTAGCATCTGATCTTCATTTACAAACACATTTACGTGGAACACGTCATAATCAATTATTAATCGAACGAACGAGTCAAAAGAATGAAAATGGAACGAAAAAATCACCGACACAAGAAGAAATTGTATGTGACTTCGAGGTTTTACTGAAGATCAATTATTGTGTTGTATTCTTAGGATACATTCAATACTGAATGTATAGCAACAGTGACAAATGATGATATTGTTCGACAAGAATTCGCTTTCAATAAGGAACGAAAACATACGATGAAGAAACGAGCAAAAAAGTTACGTCTTCGAATAACTCAACGGTATTTATTTCAAAAGTTTTGACACTTTTTTTTAGTAGATTTTGTTAATCTCCTCTAGTTCAACAGCGTACGAAGCTGAAAATGCTCAACGACCGCATTTAACATCTACTCACAAACCACGGTATGAACGAATATCTTCTAAATAATCATCTTTTCTTTCTATCTTCTACAGTATTCAACGTTTTCTACACGAGTTAGAAAAATCATTAAATACAACCGCTCGAAAAGAACCATTGAACACGACGAATTATTTAGCATGTCAACGAATTCTAACTGAATTTGTCAAAATTTTCGACACGCATGGTTACGAGAAGGTGAGTGAATGACAACCAAAGGATATATATAAACATTCATGTTATTCAGGATTCTCCATTGGAGCAACGAGTGTTTTTCAGTCTCAATGGTTATTCAACATTGACAAAAATGATTGAATTACGTGCCGAATGTCATAAACCAGCTCTTGCGCCTGAAAGGTAATTTCATTTCTAAACTTTCAGATCAATTCATTTGATGAATTTCAGTCTCATCGCTTTGGCCGCATCCGTATATCGCGCCGCTACAAAAAATAATCTCGAGAATGCCTTGTACATACTAAAGAGCGGAAAGATTTTGACGCTTATTGAAAGTTTAGTTCGACATTTGACTGTGAGTTTGCATCACTTTCGCGTTGTTAGAATTCAATGAAACTGATTTTAGGGTTTAAATATTGACGATGTGACAACAATCAATGGTGATCACAATGAAAGTGAAAAACTTGCTCAAATTGATTTAGTGAACAATTTAGCTGAAGTTCTTGCTAATTCAATGACAATATATAATTCGATCCTGGATGACATACGAAAACACGAAAAGGAAACCAATGAGGATAAATCAACCATCAATTGTTTAACTGACATCATCAGGTAAACTAAAAGTTAATTTTAATACCATTGTTTGTGCTTTGTTTAGTTATATGGCCAATGTCGGTGTTCTGGATCGTATTGCAACATTCTTTCGTACAGCTCGAGCGATTATTAATACTACAAAATCACGTTTACCAGATATGATAACTCATCTACTCAATCTCGTACAACAAATGATACTTTTTTCTCGGCCAAAGCAATGTCATTCACCGTTTGGTCAATCATCGAAGAAATCCAGCAATGATCCAGCTCAAGTACTGAACATAATGAAATCAACCAACTTCTGTGAAATATTCTTCTTACTCTACGGCATTCTCGTTCATGAAACAGACAATAACAATCAAATCATTCATGACAACCATCATACGATAACCTTACATGAAAAAACATTGATTATCGTACAAAATTCTTTAATTCTTTTGAACACAATTGCAATTCTCGATCTCGAGACATTTCAAGTAAAACTAAACGAGGAGTTATTGTTATCGAAACGAACTTATTTCTCGTTTAGACTGTTCTCGGCGAAGACACCATTTCATTGCAACTTCGACATGTGACAAATTATATTCTCGCTTATTGTAATCACCAACAAACAAGTATTAGTGACACTCTTCTTAATCAAATTATCCTTCTCATTGGATATTATTGCGTTTTAAACCAAGATAATCAAGTAAACCGAATTTTCTCAGCTGAAAAAGTACAAATCTTTGTTTCGTTCCAGTGTCGTTTGGCTTTTGGAAATCGGCCTACTGTTCTACAACAACTATCATGTTTACCATTTCGTTATTTTGTCGAATCGAAATATATGGATATACTTTTCCCGACACTGATTGCTTGTTCCTTCGACTGCGAAACAACACGGACGATTCTTCAAACTGAAATGTCACTTGATTTAATTATTAATTTTATTCAAGTAAGTCCTTGATTATCTAGTGTAATGATTCATACAAACTTGATTTTGTTTAGACTAAATTAAATGAAACGAACGAAAATGATAGTAAGTGATGGTGCGCAATTGTACAGTTCGAAACTCTTCGTTATTTTAGATGAATTCGGATTTCATATGAGATTTCCTCGAGATGAATGGAATAACGCGTTGAAATATTATCGTCCCATCTCGAAATTACCATTGAATTCAATCGCAACTCATGAACCATCTGGTAATAAGAACCATAATGATGAAGAAAAAGAAAATGTTTCTGATATACTTAGTAAAGAGATAAAAGCCTAAGTGATGAGCCGACGTAAATATTCAGAATGTATTTTTTTTGTGTTTCGATAACTGTACAGACAAAATTGAATGTATATTGACGAATAACGACAACAATGGTCAATTTTTTGTGATTATAAATTCCTGTTTGTTTTCTAATAAATTTCACACGTCCAATTTTCATAATAGCCATGAAATTTATCCAAATGAATTATTTTCTCGTATGATCTGAGACAGAGCTCTTTCCAACCGGTGAAATTCTTTTAATTTTTATCAGAGATGTTGTATTGAACGATTTATTTTTTACTTCTAAACGTAGAAATAGGACACCTAAGAGAAAAAGAAAACATCTACGATTATTAAATGTATGAATACAATCCAATCTAATCTTCTGTCAATAGTTGAATAACATTCGAGACAGCGTGATAATAAATGAGATTTTCTTTATTCCGCTGTTGAGTTTTAATGTCGTAGAGAGCCGGTAAGACATTGCTACTTCGCACAATCACTTTGCTCTAGAAATTCATCAAGCAAAATTCAATTCGAATTCATTATGAAATCAAAATAACAACCTTTTGAGCATCAACAATCAATGCCCATAGGGCAGTTAAACCAATGTAAGCTGTATCCGATGTCTTTGAGACAACATGTGACATCACTGTTGGAATGTATTTCGCTAAATTTAAGTACCGATTGAAGTAAAAAACGTAGTAAAAAGAAGAAACTTACGTTCTGATACAATTCTTGCTTTGTGCGTTGTTGAAAATGCTAAATTTCTCAGGATGAGTAGGGCTTGTCGTTGCAAGACAGGAGATGGTGATGAATGAGCAACACGAATGATAATTGCAAATAATTCTAGAAAGTAAACTCCTTTCGTACAAACAGAGCAAGTTAAATTCGAATGAGGATTTTTTTACCAGCATTTTTCAACACACTTGCTTGGCCATCGTTGAAAAACGTGACATTAATGATAACATCCAGAAAACGACGATCATAACGATTAATATCACGTGAAACACGTTCGAAATGATCAATACATAACTGAAAAAAGTTCGATTTATACACAATACTTCGTCCTTCGATCTCCATCGAACAATTTTGTATAATATCAAAAGCCATTTCATTTGTTTGATTTTTATTATACGAATTCGTATTATTGTTGTTATTGGTCACTGATAACAACGTTGATTTCGTCAGTAGGCGATGAACATAAGAAAGCAGATTCGATAATGGACGTTGTTGATCCGGTGTTTGCACAACAAATGAATTCGCTGATGGTAAAACCGTACTGCATATACTAACAACACCTGCCGACAGATAATAATGGATAGAGAAAAGGAATTTCAATGGAAAATAATCGAACCTTTTCGATGTTTAGCAGTGAGAGTGGTTAAAAGGAGAAGAATAACGCTTAATAGCTGGATATCGACAACTGCCCAACACCACAATTGATGAAGAAAGGGGATCAGACCGCTCGATGCAAGAATATCCTAGATGAAATCGAATGTTAACTAGATGAGATAATCTAGGAAGACTTACTTTAGCAATGGAACATTCGAAAGCGAGATTGTTGAGAATTGATAAGACTTGAACGCATTCATCGAGCAAAACTTCATCCTGTCGAATGAGAAAAATGAATATCATGTAAAGATGCTTTGCATTTTCTTTACTTTGCTAACACATTTATCTGATTGTAACGAGAAAAGAGTTAATTTTGTTTGAATACGTTTCAAGTGATCAATTTGAGATTCAATAAAACCCTCTAAACAATTGCAAAATGAAAATTGTTGAGCTGATCGATCAATCTATCATCTTACTCTGAATTGCTTCTTGTTTCGCAGTGGCACTGATATTTAACAAAGATTTGATCATATTGGATACTGTAAGTTTTAATGCATCGTTTGATTCCGTGTTCAATCGATTTTCATAGAGTATTAACAACTGACTGAATATTTTCATTCCATTCTTTTCTGCGGATTGATCGAAGAAGTCCTTCCAGAGCGTCTTGTCTTGATCCAATGTACATTGCGCAATGGAAAGTGATAATAATTGAAGAAGGATAGATATCGCGATACCAATCGAACCATTGATCATAGTTTGCAGAGGAAGTGTGAGAATACCTAAAACGATGATGATGAGAAATCGATTCTATTGAATTTTACAGAAAAAAATTTTACTGAAAAGTGTGGATGCGTGCCGAACGATGGTCTGATTGATCAAATGATGTAACGATGATGTTTGTTGCAATAAAATATGATTGATCATATGAGCAAGATTGATTTTCGTTTGCCAGAAATTCTCCGATCGGTCACGATCAAGTTCGGGAAAATAAGCGAGAAGTGTTATTAACTGAATTAAATTCTCAGGATTGAACATTTCATTGAGACTCTCAACTTTCGATTCGAATATTAGTCGCAGGTACTGAGCAATCTTCGTATACATGTAAAACATATTATCGAGAAATAAATGATATTCACTATGTGTAACATTCGTATTCATCTTGGATTCTAATGGGCGGACATCAAGAAAACTAAAGGAAAGATACATAGACATACTCGAAATTAGAATGGAGACTTACGAGAGGAAAAGTTTGATTAAATCGTTTGTATCGGTGGGAATGCCTAAGAGATGTAAATTGAATAGAAATGAACATAGATTTCCGACGAATAATGGCGAAACAGGCGATGTAGTTGTGTGATTGACTCGTAGTGCATCTAAATCCAAAGCAACGAACGGATATAGATTGGATAGAACATTCGGGCCAAGTCGTTGCATGAAATCACAATCATTCAATGTAGAAATCAATTCCGGAAGAGTAATCGCCGAATTCTAAATACAACACTTTCAAGTTTCTCGATACAAATTCCATTTTCTTTTACTTCACTTGCCAGTCTTGCTTCATCATTGATCAATGTGAAAGTGAAATTAATCAATACATTGCATACCTACATGAAAATACATTACCAAAATGTTTTTAGAATAAGAAAAGATCCTTACTTGTTCTTTCACTAAACTACATTCATCTTCATCAAGGATAATTCCAAGTAAATGTGCTTCTTCAAGTCGATTTTGAAGAGAGAAGAATATATCTCGCCCGTATTCATCGCTAACCAAAACTGCAGTTAATGCATATGATGTCGCTCGAATTTCTGTGTCTGTTGAATGCCAAAGACTTCTTAACCAGTCAAATGTTGTTCTCGATAGTTCTAACCATTCTTGAAAAAGTGTCTAAAATAAAATCTCAATTTAGTCGACAAATATCTCAATAAAATGTTCTCAACTATTTCTTTTCGACGATTGGACGTCGACAATGTACTCTTCAATGCTAATATGACATTTAATAGCATTTGAGATGAGGATCGTATCAATGCATGAGCCATAAAACCTGACGTAGCTTCTTTCCGTCCTTCTTGAAATATCTCAATCACCTATTTCACAAAAAATCAATACAAGCTTTCTCATGATAATCAATAAAATTACATACAGCAATTAATAGATCAGTCATCTGTAGAAGATATTCATTGTCGAAAATAACAAACCATCTCGATCTAATCAAAAGAGATTTTCGTTCTGAGAGAAATGAAAAACAAATTTGTTTACTTTGTTGTAATTTGATGTAAAACATCGATCGCGCCAGTGATTAACGTTAATTTGGAAAATGTATGACTACTGCTTTGTTTAATGTAGTTGAGAACGTTTGTGAAGAGTTTTTCCGTGAAAAATTCTGATGTCACACTCGAATGCGAATAAAACGATGTGAGAAAGCGGAATAGTTTCTTCAATAGATCTCTACGAGAAACAAATCAAACTATGTTATGAGAGTTAAACGGATTCCATACCGTTTCGTTTGCCGCATTTCACCGAAATCTTTGTTCGATGAAACCAATGATAAAAATGGATTTAAGAGAATGTGTTTAAACCAATCGAAGAATAGACGATCATCAGTTTTGCTCGATAAATGCAAACCATAGGAGATTTGCTCGAGAAGTTCAAAAACTGCTTGAAGAAGTTTTTCATCTTGAGAAGATGATGGAATAATTTGGAAATATCTAAATATAAATTCCTCTGCAAAATCAAATGATTTTCCAAGTGATGTTACTTGTCAAGTATCGCTCCTAGTTGATTAAAATCGATTAAATGAACATTATCATGTGTGACAAGTAAGAGAAGACATCGAATCGCATTTAAAGTCTCGATAACTGACTCGTGATTCAGTGATTCATTCAATAAATTCAATTGCAAACGAATTGTTCGCCGTGTATAAGTTAATGAGAAACATTTTCGATCGTTTTCATTGAGAATCATATTGTTTTCAAATCTAAATCAACAGATTCAAATCATCTTCTTCAGAATGAAGAAACCTACTCGACTTGATCGTCATTATTGAAAGATGTTGTGTCCATGTCTTGGTCTAATTGTTGAGCATTGGTATGCCATAGTGTATTCCAAACAAAACGAAACTTTTGTTGAACAATCGGTTCTCGTAAAGGATCCGGACGGTTGTGTGAAGTTGTTATGATGGATGAAGTAGAAGTTTGAATTGGAACACGAATAGGAAATTGAAAACTGAAAAGGAAAAATGAAAAACAAGGATTTGTTAATGAATTACTTTTTTGCAAGAAGATAATCAATGGAAAATGTTTGCTGTTGAAATTCTTGATCGGATAATGATTTATTGAGTAAGGTGCGATCAAAAAGAAGTAAGATAAATGCATGAGTCAAGTTTGAAACCGTTTCAAGATCACTATGACAACAGACAGTTGCTAAATTCAGAAGTTAAAAGATAATGATTATTCTGTTTTGGATTTTACTTTTGAATAGAAGTTTGAGTACATCGTTATCAAGAGAGAATTTCTTTTGTAAATTTCGATTGTATTGAATTAACAAGCGAATAATTTTTGCACAAGATGGAATCGTCGATGTATAATCAGTCTAAATAATCCGATCAGAAACATCGAACACAGATTCTGACCTACCGAGCAGACAAGATCATCACGTTTAACATTTAATCGTAGTTCTTCGAAAATTCTCTCCAAACCACCATGATTGAGAAATGAAGAATGCAATGATGGGTCGCTTAACATTGATGCCATTTGCTCTAATGCTGATTTACGAACGTTCGCATCGATTTTATTACGATCGGTGAAAATTGTATAAACACGAAGGAAACTTTCAACCTAAACAGAGTCTCCTTGTCAAGTTTTTTCTCATATAGAAAACAAATTTACGTTAATATATTCTTTGGTGAGAATTTCGGCGTTATTAGTTGGATGAGCAGTGATGAACAAATCAAAGAGTTTCTCAGCTGGATAGAATTGATAGAAATCATCCAGACGAATGCGTGTGTTAGTTAATAAGTAACCAACACATTGACGATAACCTGTTTTTCGAATACTAAATAAATAGTAATAGGCACCTTCAAGTCAAACTTCAATGAGCACAAACTCTTTATCTTTGGAGAATAAATATCGAAGTGATGCTTGGAAACGTTGATTCAAAGTTAATAAACATTCTTTTTCTCGCTCGGTATCAGATGATAAACTTAAGATACATTGACCCAATGGATCAATTTTATTTCCGTAACACTAAAACGACACATATTTGTCTGCTCTTTAAAAGAACGACTTGATTTTACTTGTAATTGTGGTAAAATGACAGAGATAATACTCATGAGATTACTCCAAAATTCGGTTGAGACGATTAATTTTGATTGAAGAAGATGAAGAAGAATCAATCGACAATAATCCGAAACCTTTTTAGTCAATCAAAATCAATTTTCATTCCGCAGCCACTTTCCACTTACTTTTGTTGCTAAATCATTCATTCCATTGACGCATAATTCAGTCAGGATTCGAATATTCAACACAAATTGCGTATCGTCATAATTCACAGCCATCGTTGAATTTTTCTTTAATTTGTTCGTTTTAACTGTTTCTTCAACCGACAAACGACTCTACAAAAGCAACATTTTCTCATTGTATCTCTCCTAACTTTCGACACCTACTGCAACTAGCATGGCAATAGAAGAATAAACCGCCGAACGTATCTCTGCCAATTCATGTGTCATGTATTTGATCAATATATCAACTGCAAATGTTTTCTCTGCTGTATCACAATGTGAATTATTGGTCGAACTAAAAATACAACATGGTACATGAATTTTTTAGGAAAGTAGTTTTACATTTTTGAACAAATATTGACAAATCGTTTGATTACATTGAAATTCAAATGATATGGCAAACCTAACAATGCTTCATCGGCATTTTTGATAATAGGTACAAAATTCTAAATACGGTTAGAGAATTTATCAATTCGTGCGAGCTTTTCAAACAATTTACTTGAGGTTTGTCACCATCCAGAGTTAATACTTGGCATGCTGCAGCAAATGAGCCGCAAACATCATTAGATTTGAGATAGACTTGATAATTATCTGTATCAATTTTTTCTGCTATTGTTAATAGTCGTTCGCGAATATGTGGGTAAGACAAATGAAAACATTCGTCCATCAGAATATAATAAACTAATTCATTGAATTCCGGTGATAATTGTCCGACAATCTACACAAAAGGTCGAATGACACATGGGAAAATAATAGGAGACTCCCGTACCTCATCAGTCCACTCAATCGTATGTAGAAGTGTTGAGAAAACATGTAGACTATGCGTATAGATTGTTCGACTTTGAAAAGTATAACCATTTGTGATCTGCTGTTTGACTAAGGAATGTAAACGATAAAACAACACTGAATAATATTCAAACTAGAACAAAATTATGTCAGAGATCGCCTGAAAAGATGTGACTCATACATTCATCAATCCATAGTTATGTTTCACAAATAGATCGATGATTTGACAGATAGAATTGTTTAATTGTAAACACGTATGAAGACAATCTTTCAAAGTTAATCGACGTAACAAATCAAATGTTCCTGTAAGAATTGTGTAACAAAAATCGAGGATATCGAATGAGGATGGTGGATCTAATTGAGGTGATTCATCGTATTTCAGCGACCTATACAAATCAGAATGATTTTCACAAATCTTTCAAAAAAGCTAATCGCACCATTGAGATGGATGACGATAACCATTTGATGTAGCTGAATTAATTGTAGAAACAGATCGAGCACTATTCATAGTATTGTTGAAATCATCATGAATTTGTTCTCTGGGAGTGTCTAGATGGAAGAAAGATTGAGATCAATATATGAGAAGATGATGATGTGTACCGGAATTTAGATCAAGATTCGGACAGAAACAAGCGGGATCGCGCAAGATTTTAATTCGTCTTTGTAAATGATTGGCATAATCTTTTAAGCATGAAAGTGATGCTTTGATTAGATCTTCATCATTTTCGTTGATTAAGCCAAGTAAACGCTAGACGAACGATTGAGTTCAATTTCTACTAATGACATCAGACAAAGAAGTTACTTTGAGAATGAACGATCGTTGTAAGAAGAGTTCGGCAGGAAAATCATTGAGTACGACGTTGGAGAGAAAATGGCAATGACTAACAACAGTCGACGGATCATCACGCGCTAACAATGCACTATATAAAGGAAAATGATCAGATGAAAAAGAACATTTTTCTGTGTAAGATTTTACTTTTCTAAATTTGTAAGAACAGTTCGATCGGACTGTGTTAAGTTAATCATCGGAAATAACGTTATAAACTGGCATGTTGTTTGATTGTCATTGTCTAGACGAAAAGTCTTCGTCTGTTAGGTGAGTTGAAAAACGAATGTTTGTTTTTCTTACCTCCAAATGTCGATAACAGGTCCGAAACCGATGGTGCGATCATTTTTAATATTCCTCGTGTTCCCGATTGATTCGATATCGACTGTGATCGGACACTCATTGAATCATATCGACGCGAAGATAACTCTGATTGTTGTTGACTCAAGTTCAACAAAGGTAATTGAAACATTGTCGATGTTTCTGATTGCGTTTCCATGTTTGATTTCAAGAGTTGACATGATGCTAAGTAAATAGACATGATCTAATTACACGTTTGAAATGAATTTTATCTTACTGGAACTTGCTCGACTTATATTCGATACTGATTGCGTAACAAAATGCTTTGAAAGAATATTTTCGAGAATTTCATCGACACGACGTTCAAGTTCAGGTGTTAAATCAATTCGTAGTGCATTAAAGAACTCCACAGCACCGATCGAATGAAGATTATACGCCGCTGATTCATTCTAAATATACGAGCCGATGTATTCGATTTCTTCGATAAAGAAAAGAAGTTTTACTTTTGAAAGTTTCAAAATAATATCAAGAACTACATCGCGTTTAGGTGGTGATGGGAAATTAAACCATTCGAGTAATTTTATATAAAGATACTTATATTGCAGAATATCTATATCAGAAACTAGTTTTAAATCAAGTTTCGCTTGAAGACTTTCCAATGCACGAAGACGAATTTCTTCTACAGGATGACCTAAGAAAGATGAAATGAAAAACATTCATTTGAAGTTCTTTTTCTTTTACCTAATTTTGATATCAGAGTAGAAAACGATTTATCAAAATCATCTTCAGGCATGATAATTTCAATCGAGGGCACTGAGCTTTGTACTAAATCGATGACAATTCTTTTATTGGTCTGCCATATTCCATCGACTTAATCGTTCTCTTGACAACGACCACATTCGACTATCGACATCTATCGACAATAATCTGAGCTTATCCTTCTTTCTTTCAAACGTGTCTTACTGGAAATGTTGATAGAAAGTCGAAATTATCTGCCAATATTTAAACGTTTATCATTAACAATCCGATTGTTATTAAGCAAATATGCTCGTTTCTTTTACAGACTATTGATTATTCTGATCACAATCTAAACTCTCTTTTAAACGCCTAGTACTAGTTGAGAGGCCTTTCTCTTATTACACATCCTTTCTCGCCCTCCTCCTATGTCTTTCTCAAAATGAATTGTAAATTCGGCAAACGAAGATTATTTATTTACATGAACAAGAGAAATAAATGTCGTGTATATATACGAAAAATGTGTGGAACAAAAATGCGTAGTGCGACGAATGAAAACAGTAAAACTAAAAACAGACTAAAGTCATTCAGAGTTAAACGAGCCGAAAGTCATGTATCTCCCTGAGACCTTAGACGAAGTCTTGCCAACGTTTGGGAACATCAGTATTTATCACCGATATATTATAATATTCGACTAACTTTTCAAAGGCGTCAAAAACTGCTGCTCGAAAAACAATAATAGCGATCGGCTGTATAAGTGTGAAATGAAGAGTTTCAACTGTACGAGAATAAAAACAATCACTTAAGTTAGAGACCAATTTCCATCCCTGTGAAAGAAAATAGGCAAATAATTCATAAAACATGGCGAATTAAACAAGAGTTATCCGAACTGACAGTAAGGAGTTCTCGGAGAAGAACGGTGTGAATCAACTATGAAATGAATGGTAAAATTTGACTAAATATAATAGTATAGGAAGAAACGCAACTTTGTGGATCAAGAGTTTTGTTCAATGTAGAAGAACATATACATTCGTTACAAGAGAAACCACATAAAAAATATAGGAATATCTATAACAGTAGATCCACGCGAACGAAGGATTGATTCACCAGCTTGATGAATATAGTTTTTTAAAGTTGTATTGACACAAGTGTTGATGAAAAGTGCATAGATATGACGACATGTTGGTGTGGTGCAATATGTTTTCCCCTTCTAAATAGAATTAACCGATCATGTCCGACTAAAAATGATCGGAGAAATCCAGTAAACAACAACATACAATATAAGATCAGATTGTAAACAATCGTGTATTGATACAATGGATCTCGCTATCATCCAGATACATTGAGTACCTCATTCAGCTCTTATATAATTATTAATACATGCCCTGTACGGCACAAAAGAGGATTATAAATATTCTTGTGCTTGACATAGGCTATTAATCAAGCCATCGTACTCTTATCGTTATTTGAGTATGTAAATATTGTTCTTAACTTTGAAAGAACTCACTAAGAATATTTTTTCTCGTATTACGTATCTACTTTCTCCCTCAATCTTCGTTGTCTGTTATTGTTATTGCCAAAAAATGGGGAAAAAAAGTTTGAAATAATAGCAATACTGGTACAAATACAATACACATGCAGATAAAAATCAAGCATGATTTAACTAACAACACGCACAATAGTAACATTTTCAAAAACAAAACTGGTGTGTAGAAAAGATCAGAAAAATGTAGGAATGAGTTGTTCTTATTGAGACAAGTGAAAAAAAAGAAAGGATCCTAGCTATCAGTAATTATTGTGCTCTATTTGTCGAATTTTTCGTTTACTAATGCCAATGAATAATAGTGACTGAATGTTGTGAATGGATGTTTCTCATGGCCTGTTATATCTGAAGTATTAATAAATGTTTAGAATCAGTGTTCCTTTTGCTTACATCTTTGGACAAATGAATTGAAAGTAGTTCGACTTGAATAAAGTAGAAAAGGACTAAACGAAAAGAATGTGTATCAAAGTGACTTTAATTCGAAGCGAATTAGAGTGGGATATATGTTCGAGTTTTTATCTAAAAAAACCTTCTAATTCTTTCAGAAAAGGGTCAGCGAATCTAACAGATAAGCGCTACTTGTTGTTCAACTAGGTGTTTCATCAGATAAAACAAATCTAATTGAATCCAGTTGAGTAAGGTTGAACCTCGTCTGCTACATAAATCGTCCTCCCCATGTGAAATTTTTTTAGTATAAACGTGTTTGAAACGCAGAACATAAACGCACCCAGACGCGTTGTTCACATGCATTCAGCTACGTTTATGATTTTTGCCCAAAAAAGCATCCTATTCTCACAGCTTCAGTCTGTGTCACCAAGTTTTCCAATTAGAAAGCCTGTCAATCCTTCTCATGAATTGGGACCATAACAATTGGCAGAAGGTAATGCCGAATGGTCAGACTAACAGTTTCGACATAAAAAAAGATAAGATCTAACAGAATAAATTAAGTCGGTTTTTAAAAGAAATCATTATTGAAAACGGATTTTCCAGAGGAGAAAAGGCGAGACTTCAGACTTCAACTTATTCACCCGTACTTCACTTTACTTCAGATATCAGCTGAAGTACACCAAGTCTTGGTTTTCTCTTCTTGATCAACACACTCGTAATCGTAAGACTCTCTCTCTCTCCCTTTCACCTCTATTCATTCAATCTCATGTAAACGTATTCTGAATAGTTAACAGCAACAGCTGTTCCAATCTTACCTGCTTCGACAGCTGGATCAACTGTTGCTGTTTCGTATCCAAAAGACTTTGTAAGTGGCATGCATCATACATCTGCATAAATAACAGGATCAATGAAATAATAGAAAGATATTTGTCTTCAATCCATCGAAAATCAATATACAATTAAGACATACACAACGCATGAAGCTAGTGATCAATCATATCATATAGAATAGATGTCTGTCGTTTTTGTCAATCAAATAGATTAGGTTATTGATGAACAAAAGGATTGGATAAAAATTGTCTCGAATCGAGTGGATTAGTTTATCGACAATATTTCAAAATAAAACTGAAATGAGAGAGTGCCATTGTATGAATTTTTACACAGTGAGCATGTGCCAGTAAGACAATTCTTTGTGTATCAGCAAATTCATTCATACTTAGTCGATGACTGTGGTGATTATATGCCTGCTTTTTGTCCATTTCTGCTAAAACTCTATTAAGAGATCTTAAATGCAGCGGCCAAAATCAACTTCAGACTTATATCTCTTCGAAGTAGACCTTTTTCAACATTAATATTACTTCCCGATCAGATTTAACAACAAACGATACATTTACGAAAGCAAAAGCTCATTTTATCACATTTGGTTCAAGACGTAAGAAAAGCTGAACGAACGTTCATGTTTCCCGATTACAACAACATCTCATCATTCGTTTTTTGAACGGATACGGACACACTTAGATCCACTAGGACGAATAGACTTTTAGCATGTCGAGCAAATATAAGATTTAACTTCTCTATGATACTTTTTTGCAGACAGAAGGGCGTTATGCAAATAGAAGCTGTTTCGATTTATTTCAGTTAAATTACGTCTTTTAGTAAACACTTTCTTTACACATTTTCAATATTTGCATAGCAACAAAAGTATTCTCTACAGGCGTGTTTTTATCGTTCTTCCGTTGTTCTGCATAAAAAAAGATAACTCTGTGAATGCAGTAGAAAGAAGAAAAAACACAAATTTACCAACGAAGCTACTCTTTTTATTGTGCTTTAACCGACAGAGCATCAAATCAGAGTGAGTGAAGGCAACAACAACTAGGAGAACAACAATCAGAACTTTCAGCACAGTAGACAATCGGCGATCGGTCGATATTAAAAAATGCAAGACGTCGTTATGATCTGGCTCGACAATCATATTGATCATAATAATGCTGATTGCCAGTTAACAATTGCACAACTTGAACACATTACTGACAATGTCACTACATTCACGGATAATGATGAATGTGTCGAATATATACTCAATTGTAATGACCATCAAGTCTATCTAATCGTTTCTGGTGCACTTGGACAATATCTTGTTCGTTGTATCCACGACATTCCTCTATTACACTCGATTTTCATCTTTTGTCAAAACAAATCATACCATGAACAATGGGCTAAACATTGGAACAAGATCAAAGATGTTTTCACTGATATAACATCACTCTGCCAAGCCATTCAGAACACACTTCCCCAAGATGAGCCCAATGTCACACCAATCAGTTTTGTACCATCTGGCAAAAGACTGGATCTGCTCAATCCATCTTTCATGTACACACAACTCTTCAAAGAGATCTTGTTAACCATCGAATTCGAAGACAAACACATCGAAGAGTTTGTCAAGCATCATCCTGGACTAATCACTCTCAATGGTACACATTCTACTGATGTTAAGCAATTAGTACGTGATTATCGTGCAAAGAAACCCATCTGGTGGTACACAAGAGATAATTCGTTGCATTCCATGCTCAACGATGCGCTACGAATCATGGATGGTGATGTTTTAGTTCGAATGGGGTTCTTCGTCACTGATCTTCATCGCAACATTGAACAGTTACACAAAGAACAGTTTGTTAACACAACTTGGAGTTCTCTTGTGTTTACAGTATATCGCGGACAAGGCCTATCTCACACAGATTTTGAAGAACTAAGAAACACAAAAGGCGGATTGATGTCATTCAACAGCTTCTTCTCTACCAGTACGAAACGTGACATCTCGTCTCTCTACGCGGAAAGTAACGCAAACAATCCCAAGTTAGTAGGAATTCTCTTCACAATACAGGTCGATCCTTCTCAGTCAACAACACCGTTTGCCTTTGTTGGGAATCATGGTCGTTTCTTACAAGAAAGCGAACTCTTGTTTTCAATGCACACCGTGTTTCGCATACATGACATCAAAGTCATTGACACTGATCGACCACTCTATGAAGTGAATATCTCGTTGACTCTTGATTCTGACGAAGAGTTACGCACACTGACTGCTCATATTCGTCGCGAGAGCCATCTCGATGGTAAAGGTTGGACGCCATTAGGCCAACTGCTGATTCAGCTAGGTCAACATGACACAGCTGAGCCGATTTACACTGCTTTACTCAACCAAACATCAGATGACAGTGATGCGGGACTGATCTATCATCAACTTGGTTGTATCCGATACGAACAAGGCTTGTTTGAGGAAGCCGTAACATTATATGCCAAATCACGTGTGCTTCTTGAGAAATCACTTCCTGCAAACCATCCTAGTATAGCCACATCTTTTGGTAGCATCGGCTCGGTGTATGACAGTATGGGTGATTATCGAAAAGCACTCGAATACTATGAGAAAACTCTTTCGATTCAACAACAATCACTTCCTGCAAACCATCCTAGCATAGCCATATCCTACAACAACATAGGCTCGGTGTATCAGAATATGGGTGATTATCCAAAAGCACTCGAATACCATGAGAAAGCGCTTTCGATTCGACAACAATCACTTCCTGCAAACCATCCTAGCATAGCCACATCTTTTGGTAACATCGGCTCGGTGTATGACAGTATGGGTGATTATCCAAAAGCACTCGAATACTATGAGAAAACTCTTTTGATTGAACAACAATCACTTCCTGCAAACCATCCTAGCATAGCCACATCTTTTGGTAACATCGGCTCGGTGTATGACAGTATGGGTGATTATCGAAAAGCACTCGAATACTATGAGAAAACTCTTTCGATTGAACAACAATCACTTCCTGCAAACCATCCTAGCATAGCCACATCCCACAACAACATAGGCATGGTGTATAAGAATATGGGTGATTATCGAAAAGCACTCGAATACTATGAGAAAACTCTTTCGATTCAACAACAATCACTTCCTGCAAACCATCCTAGTATAGCCACATCCTACAACAACATAGGCATGGTGTATAAGAATATGGGTGATTATCGAAAAGCACTCGAATACTATGAGAAAACTCTTTCGATTCAACAACAATCACTCCCTGCAAACCATCCTAGCATAGCCACGTCCTACAACAACACAGGCATGGTGTATTATAATATGGGTGATTATCCAAAAGCTCACTTCTATTGTGAACGCGCTGTTCAAATTGCCAAGTGTTCAATGTTACCAAATAATCCGCACCTTTTAACGTACGCAAGAAACCTGGAATGTGTGAGAAATGGACTGCAGCACTCTTCTTTTCGTGCTATAAAATAAATTCATCTCTTTTTTCAAAATCATATGTAGTGATAGAACTTTTTAGAGAAGCATTCTATCGACGTCTTTCCATTAGAATGCGCAAAGAACGTTTCTATGAGCGAGGTGGCGATAAGTTGACACATCGAATGTCGTTAGATAGTGAACATTGCTAATATGATTGTTGTTAGGAAGGGTAAATCTTACGGTTGGGGTCGGCGACGCTTGACAAATCCTATCCGAAATTAATGTGGAAGCCATAGAGGCCTTTCTATAGAGACGGATTTGTTCAGGTTTTTATAGCTACTCTTGAGAATGAAAGAAATGAGCTTTTGGAAAGGTGAGGTCGGTATACTTGCCTATGCGAATTCTACTGAAGGGAGGAAAAGCGAGACTTCACATTTCAACTACTGATTGAAGTAGAAGAAGTCTTGTTTTCTCCTTAGGATTGTCAATGACTCGATCCTGGATGGAAAAGGGTTTCTCATTTCGGATGCGTTTGAATACATCAACTATGGAAAACACGCATAAGCGTGTTAGGACGCGTCTATTTTGCGTTTCAGAGGTGCGTGGCTTGTAATGTTCTACTTTTAAAAAAATGATTTAATATTATCGAAAAGAACGATCACATTGCTCAATCATGAGCAGTTATAAAACATTTCATTGTTTCCTTTTCTGAAAGAAAGGGTTATATAGCGTGATAAATACAATCATAAAAATGCATATATCCAGGTCGAACAATCCCATACTCGGATCCAATATAGGATTTTATCAGATCCTACAGGAATTCGACGGATCCGATGAAATCCTGGTGACGGAATCGCATTGGATTCCGACCGTCTCGGATCCGAAACATGAATTTCCTGGATTTTCTAAGGGTCATCATAGAACATAGCTAAAAAGATCGCTCATAAAATTTGCAACAGCCGACGGGATTTTTCTAGTCGGATTCCAATGCAATTCCGTTTCCAGGAATCCGATCGGATTTTGTGAGATGGTCGGATCCGGTGAGATCCGATCGGATCCAGCATCGGATTTGTTGACCTGGGCACTTAGTTTGCCTGTTTGCATAAACAAATCAGATTGCAGCATATTATAACTCAATGAAATTTATCTATAGCCATCAAAGATTGACCACTGATGAGGTAATCGAGGTCGAGGATCTCGAATCCGATATTAGTTTTTCGAAAATCCAATTACCTGATTACTAATTAAAGAATGAAATATTTTTTGGTTGTAGAGTAAGGGTTGACCGAAGGATAATCTGGATCCAAGACCTCGAATCCGTTGTTAGTTTTTCAATAAAAAAGTTCTGTGCTGTTTTTTTAGACAAAGGACAATTTTTTGCAAGGAAGCTTTTCTTAGACGATATTGTTTGAAACAGCAATATGTAGAACAAAACGAAATAGCTGATTAACGTCGGATTGTTGGATATTCATACACATCAACACATTGATAACATCACAATTATACAAACAGTTATATTACGCAAACATTATCTTATGCTAACCATTCAAAATAATACTTCTCCTGACAAATGTTGTTTTAGACAGAAGTTAATCATCGATTCGCAAGAACATATCCGGCAACTTTTTAAGGTATCCAGTAATGAAGAGATGAACGGAACCTTTAGCAGAGGGCGGTATACCTATGTGAAGTTCCTACGTTTTCGATTATGGATTGATTTTCCAGAGCGGACTTCTTTTCGGATAACATCTTCATCTGAATAAAAGGAAAAAAAGGAAAATACATGGAAACGGCTAGCCGAAGTGGCCGACCAATGAACAACTAGGCGTTTATTTGCGTTACTTACAGAAGATAAAATAAGTGAAAGTAAATTGATTTTTTATTTTGGGTAGTCTGACGAGAGTCGATGAATAAATTTTTAGAAACATTATTCGTTTTGTTTACGTCTTTGGACAAATAAATTGAAAGTAATCTGAGATGAATGAAGCAGAAAATGAAAGAATGAGCATAAAAGTGACCTAAATTCGAAGCCGATTAGATTGAGACCTGAGCGAGAGCTTTTATCTACTAGTTTTCTGATACTTTCAGATAAAGGCCAGCGAATCCAACGGATGAACGCTACTTGTATTCATCACTTCTCTTTTTTCGTTATGTCATGTTCCGCCGATATCATGTATCGTCTATTTTTTTATTTATCTTCGCATACATTGTCTCTTGCATCCACCAGAGTGTCTAAAGTCTTGTTTGCTCCCTTAAAAATAATCCCGTCCTCAAGGGGTTAAAATTGAGCGGCTTTCTGAAATGCACGCATCATTATTTTGACAACAAGAACCTTGCAGAAATTTTATTGATTTATTCCATCATGAAATTTAACAATAGAAGAAAATCTTATAATCTATAATCAAGATACTTGACAAAGAATGTTAGGCTTCATCAAATGGTCATGCACTGTCGATCTACAAAAACCACGAAGCGATATTTTTCGACGGATCAATTGTTAATCAATCTTTGACAAGATCTTTTGCTATTTGAGCTACATTCATCTAGGCTGGTGTATCATAGAATAATTTTGATTGTACTGTATCTTCAAAAAGTCGCTCAGCTGTTCGATGAGTTGTGATTGAAATGAGTGGCACCTCTTCACGAAACATCGTACATAAAACCACACCCAGTGGCCACAGATTCCATGATTCGTCATGACCAGATATTTTTGTAGTTACTGTTGAAGGTACAATGACAACTGTGGATGTACTTACTGGGAGAAGAAGATGGATGACTAAGAATAATTCAATGTTGTTGCAGCGCGAAAAATTTCAGGTGCAATGTATCTTTACAGAAGAAAAATAAACAAGGAGAAATGTCTTCGGTGTTCTTACCGAAACGTTTCACGTAGTATTGTCATTTGTTTGTGTTTTGTATGCTTCTTCGTAGAAACAATATCAATGGCTCTGATATCTGCATGGGGTAGTGATGTGGAGAACAGTAAATAAATATAAATAAATACGTCAACTTATATTCTTTGGAAAGTATCTCAAAATGAATTATTTTTCCATAGTATCCAAGACAGAATACCTTTCCAAATGGTGAGGTGCTGTTGATTTTTATTAGAGATGCTGCATTGAACGATTTATTTGTTACTTATAAATGTAGAAATATGACACCTATGAGGAAAAGAAAATATCTACGATCATTAAATGTATGAACACAATCCGATCCGATCCAATCTTCTGTCAGTAGTTAAATATCATACGAAACAGCGTGCAAAGGACAAGCCGTTCTCTTGACAACGGCCACCCTCAACTAGCGACATCTGTTAGAAGCAAAGCAAAAAATTTCATTTATATCACATTCAAATGTATTCATACTGAAAATATTCGTTAAAAAGGAAAAAATCTTCAAGAATATCTAGAGGTTACCAATGACAATCTGATTGGTATTGAACAGATGTGTTTGTTTCTTCCTCTTCTTGTTTGTTTGTCTCTTGAAAGTTTTTTTCGATATGATGTCATCCATGACTTGTCGTTGTCGATTTCAGCTGATTCAATTCATATTGATTTTAAGCTTTTTGTTTTAGATGGCTAGTAAAACAACTTCATCAACTGGAAAGAAATCAGCATTGACAGCTGAGGAACAACAGAAGATTGTTTCGGGTTTTCAAGCATTACGTGATGAACAAACTCAATTAGTACAAAAGACTCAAGATTTAGAAATGGATTTAAAAGAACACGATCTCGTTTTGTCAACCTTATCAACAATAACGGATAAACAGCGTCGTTGTTATCGAATGATCGGCGGTGTTCTTATCGAACACACTGTCGGAGAAGTTGTTCCAGCCTTACAAGCGAATCGTGAACAAATTCACAATGTTATTGAAAGTTTTAAACAAAAAACAGAAGACAAAGCCAAGGAATTAGCCAATTATAAACAAAAGCATGATATTCACTTTTCGTATGAACGACCAAATCAACAACAGCAAGGATCGAAACCTGCTGCGAATAGTTCTGACTCGGGAACAACAAAGAAAGAACCTCAAGATTCCGGTGTTTTGGTTGACAAGGATAACTAAAAGCGCTCGTGAAAATGAAAAGACACAGTCTTGTTTTCTACGAAATGAACACTTTACTCTTCTTCTTTGTTATCGTTGTGTGATGTTTTCTTTTAGTACGGATCAAAATAAGAACGTTTGTTTTTTTTAGATCGAAGTTTTGTATTTTGAAAAACGAATGACTGATATATCAGATAATGATGAGCTTCCTACCGGCTGGCAAATCGGACAGACAAGTGATGGACGCGTGTTTTATATAAATCATCAGACGCAAAAAACTCAATGGGAACATCCGATCACAAAGAAAATCAAAGTTGTTCCAAAAGGTTTGTCTAACACTGACAAATTATCGTGCAGCTATTCTTCATTTAGAATCCGGTGAACAGAAAACGAAGATTGTCTTCGTCGAGTATGATAAACAGTTATGAATTATTCAATAGATGAATTGCTGCTGTTTAGTGAACATCAGAAACGATCAGCGACGGTAGATTCACATCAAACATCAACGAAAGATTTGGACCCGTCATTTGGGCACCAGTCGAATGCATTACAGATCCTTTATGGAACAGATCTAACGAATAAGACTGCAGTTGTTACTGGTGCTAATAGCGGCATAGGTAAAATATTTTTCTGGATGAAAATGAGAATATCTGTATGTTTCAATAGGCTTTGAAATCGCACGTTCATTAGCAAAGCATGGTTGTCAAGTGATACTAGCATGCCGAAATTTGACAAAAGGCGAGGCAGCTTGCTCAAAAATACGGACAGAAAAGGTAAGACGAGTGCTTCAAATCGCATCTCATTGTCTCGCCTTTTGTTGATATTTCAGGAGGATGCAAATATTAGTTGTCGTAGACTTGACTTGTGTTCATTACGTGGTGTGAAACAATTCGTCGAACAATATCGACAGGAGGCATTGTACACGCCTTGACCGAATCTTTTTCATCGAAACAATCTGTGCTATTTCTAGACCATTGCATCTCCTTATTCTGAATGCTGGTGTTCTAAATACAACCTTTAAACTAACAGAAGATGGTTACGAAGAAATGTTTCAAGTGAATTACTTGGCCCAAACGTATCTGGCCGCTGGATTACTGTCATCTATGTTAGTGACAAAAAGCGATCAACCACCGCGTATAATCGCAATCAGCTGTGAATCCCACCGAATAGAGTAATAATACTCAAATGAATTTGACTTTCAAATAATGTCATTTCTCTCTTTTCAGAAGTCCAGGGATTTCAACTATAAATGGAATCACTACCGATCGGCTGAGTCCACGCTCACCGCATCATTTTGATCATCTGCTATCCTATGGACAATCCAAACTTTGTTTAATTATGTTCATCGCTGAATTTCGTCGAAATTATCCACGTTAGTCGTTCAGTGTGAACTTCAAATTCGACATTTATTCTATATTTTAGAAATTTACTCAGTGGCTTGCCATCCGGGCAATGCAATCAATTCCAATTTAACACGTCATTCTTATTTTTACCAATTTCTTGTTTTACTTACTCGTCCATTTTCCAAATCACTCGTAGGATTTTGACACGAACCGCACCAATTAATTTTCCATTTCTCATTTAGCAACAAGCAGCTGCAACGCCAATCTATTGTGCTATAACGAAACGAGTTTTGAAAGAGCCGACCATTTATTACAATAACTGCGATGAAGGTTGTCCATCTTCATTTGTTTATAATCATAAATTGACAGAAGATTTATGGATTCAAACTCAATCATTGATTGAATTAGCTTTCAGAAAACAGCCATTAACAGTTGTTTAAATATATCCATAGAAATATTTTTGTTCGATAATACTAATAACTCTACGAAGAGTAAAATTAGTTTGTTCTTTTCTAGATTATGAAAAATCTTCTTCAAAAGAATTCTACAACATCATTTTCCTTTTTATTTTCTTCAGTTCTTACATTTAAATGGTAAGAACTCGGCATCGAACTCATTTCTTTTTTATCTATTCTTGCGGTTTTCAGTATGTATTATTAACAAATAAACGACATTCCAATGGACGAAAGTTCACCCACGATTGCATTAACAGCGCAATTACGTAAACGTTCAATCTCTTCTCATCATTCAACCACAGACAATAATGGTCGAACTGCGTTGATCAAAACAAAAATTCAGAAAATTGACGGACAATACAAAGCCTCGCCGACATGTCCAATCATTCTTGATAATCAACAAGCGAGTGCAAGCGACGATCAAGACGAACCATTGATTGTTGCGACATTGCCACCATTAGTTCAAGATAGTTTAAATTATCGTACTCGACAAGATTTCTATGACGAAGAAGCAAATGATGATCACCAATCGAATTCGTCATCATTTGAAGATTCACCAGATCATCAACCGTCATTTGTCCAACCACCAATAAGATCAGCGAAAATTACGATTCCCAAACAAGTTTTACCTTTGAATGATGATAGGAATGAAGCGTCGAAAAAGATATCAATTGATACATTGACAACGGCAACAGAACCGTCGAACCCGTCACCTAGTGAAGAAAGTTATCAAGAAGAATCTGTTCAACAAAAGGCCAAACCTATGAAAAAAACGAATGTGGTTAAATCAACCGTTCCAAATAATCCAAGTGCAATTTCTGTCGAACGAAATCCTACACCGTAACTATATTTTCTTCGGCTAAGTCTCTGTTAAATGTCAAGTTCGATTTTAGTGATTCAACCGGTCAAAGTTCATCTTCACCATTAAATTCTTCCATGGAAGAAGCACGGTCGATGATGTCTAATGATGATAATGTACCTAACAATAAGTCATCTCAGATAACTACTGAACAATCAAAAGTTAAAGTACGATTGAAAACTATTCCGTCTTCATCACAAACGAAAAAGACGGCGAAGCCAACCGCAACAGCTACGCCTCCGGCAACAAAGACGCCGAAATCAGTGGAACAAAAGTTAATTAAAAAGTATGATAAAAGAGACAGTGCTTTGATACAGTTTACTGAAATTATTCGTCTTTAGGTCTTTATCGACACCAAAAGAAACAGTGACACCTTCAAAGAAAATCACACAATCGGTTCCTGTGAAGAAACCTTTGAAGACTCCTATTAATAAACCGCAATCTCTCAATACTAACAACAGTGACAAACAAACTGTTCGACCGACTCCTACGACAATAACATCTTCATCTAAATCAATAGAAAAGAAATCGTCAGATATTTCGAATACGACAACTAAGAAAACAGCTGAATCATCATCAGTGAAAAAACCAGCTGCCACACTTGGCAAGATACCCAAACTAAAGCTAACTAATAAACTCAAGTCGGCAGAGAAACCTACAGCATCAAAAAGCCCGATTGATAAAAAAACTGATCTTTCTGCTGCTAGTAGCAATGTTACAACTACAAAGGAACCAACTATGGTAGAAAAGAATCCATCTAAACCTCAAAGACTTTCTCCGAAACGTCGTTCACCACCACCACCACCAGTATCACAACCACCATTGCGGCCAAGTCGACCAATTCAACATTTCGTCGACGATTTCGATCCATTTGTTCCATCACCACCATCAACATTGCCACCACTAGATCTTGATAACCAGACAACTGCAAATATACCCAAACAATCAGCTATATCTAATCAACGTTACTCATCAGCACTGGATACGAATCCACGATCAACGTCAACTCTTTCTCGTATTGGTACGGTTGGCCTTGACAATAATCAATCTCAATCACCTCTCTCACCGGTAAAGAATAATTTTATTCGAAATAAAGCTTACTATTTGCCGATTTTTTAAAATTGTTACATAGGGCCCAACATCAACATTGTATCCTCCGCCGTCTCCACCTTTATCACAACCACCTCCATCCAGATCGATACAGCCATCAACTAAATCATTAAATGATTCTCGTCTCAACCAACCTCCGCTACGAGCAAGTTCTTCCACAAACTCGGTTAATACACAATCAGTTCCACCATTACCTCATACCACTCATCAAGATCCTTGGACAACAAATAAATCTGGCAATATTTGGGAGTCGGAATCATCTGATGAAGAACCAGTAGATGATTCGATTGCTCTAAGATTTTTCCGTCAAAATATGCGAGCAGTCGACGAAGAATTATTGAAAATTGACGAACCACAAACAACAACACCACCTCCTCCGATTGATAGTCGAACTGAACAATTATTAAAACGTCAGCAAAAAGCATCATTAGGTTTGGCTACCAATGGTGGAATGTTCGAGGACAACAACATTGAAGCATCGGCATCCGTTGATGATTTTGAATGTATAGCAATGGATATTGATAGTCCGAAACATCGAACACAATCAGAAAGCAGTGAAAACAATCATACGACCGTAGATTTAAACAATAGTAAAAATGCAACAAACGGAACAGGTTTGTTCAATACACGGTTTCATCTTGATCAACTATAATAAAACGTTTTTCCTTCGCTTCTTGTTTTTAGCTGTCTCTAAGATCGCTGAATCAACAACAAAGACTGCTTCGTCGGCAGATACAAGCAAGAAATTACCGTCTACGAATCGTCCATTGAAAACAACATCGATGACATTAATTGATGAATTAAAAAATTCAATGAATCCTTCGTTTGCATCTAAAGAAACTACTCTTTCACCTCCTAGTCGCTCATTATCTCGTTCTCGTTCACGGTCTCGTTCCAGAACACGTTCTCGGTCTCGGTCCCGTACACGCTCGCGATCTCGTTCGCGTTCCCAATCCCGTTCTCGATCACGCTCACGGTCGCGGTCTCGATCCCGATCTCGAGCTTCAACGTCATCGTCTTCATCATCATCGTCACGTAAACGCCATAGTCGAAGTCGACATCGATCATCAAAACGACGATCCAATAAATATCATCAACGGCATCGTTCTGATAGTTACCATGACGATCAAAATTTGAATGAAAGCACTAATGCAAACTATCCACTGTCTCTAATGCATTATCCTCCCCATCACCATCAGCAGCAACAGCGACAACAACAGCAACCACCTCCACTACCGCCGCCACAACAGCAACGTTCACATCCACATCATCAACCACCATGGCCGTCAGGTCGACAGACTGGCGGTCTTGTACCAGGTCCGCCACCCCCACCTTTACCTTCATATGGACATCAACAACCACCGGTGCCACCACTATTACCCAATCATTCGTATTATCCACCGCCGAATCGATCATTAATGCATTCAGGTGAGCCACCGGGTGGCGGCGGTGGTAGTGGCCGATATAATTATCCACATAACCCGCACCAACGCAATCATCCACCTATGATGCATCCTCCTTACTATCCACAAGGACTACCTCAACCATTGATGCAGTCAGCTCCGCGTGGTCATCATCAGCCGATGAATCGATATCCTGTACCTCCTCGCCCATATGATATGCCACCACACCCAATGGCGATGTCAAATATGGGACCACATCCTTCAAATTCGAATTATAATCAATATAAATATGAATCTGATGATCATCTAGGCATGCGACGTGGTGGCGGAGGTGGCGGTAAGCGAGACATGGGAATGGGAGGAGGCAATTCCAATAATAATAGTCGATGGACTGGACCTCAACAGAACGATTTTAATAGTAAAAGGAAAATGAATAACTCAGGTAAATCACTTAAGATATCCTTTATCAACAACGAAGTAGTTTGTTTCCTAGATCAACAAAATATAGGTGAATCATGTACTGAACGGAAGCAACTATTAGCACAATTACATGAAATATCCGTGCACGGTGATAGAAATGACGGTCAATTATCCACAGCTTCATCGTATAATAAACAATCTACATCGGCTAATCCATTACAAACAACCAACTCTCAAGATGAAGAAGGCGAAGAAGGTGAAATAAGTGAAAGCGATTAAAAATATCGAGAAATATTCAAGCACATATTTTTAAACCTAATCTTGTTTTTCTTCTTATTGTTGCTTGTTCAGTTTCTTTACATATTTGTCATTATTTTTCCTTTTGTACATATTTTTCTCTTTTTCTCGAACTTCGTTACGAAACGATAAACTAACCACGTCCATGCGCAATGTTTCGTACACATTTTCGTTTCCTACTTATTTAAAAGTATACTCACTCTTGCGCTGGTGTTTTTTCCCTTCGTCGGTTATTATCAAAAGCATCAACTAAGCGATTTGTGTATCTGTGTGTGTATTTCTTTGTTTTTCTCAAGCCGTTTTCTTTTTTATTTTGTTCGTGCTTTTTATTTCTCTATCTGTTACGAAGTATCATAAAGACAAAAACTACAGATCTGTGTACTCCTGGAATTTTTTGTGTTTCATAGGTTAAAACAAACATATAAATGACGAATTCTTATATCTATATTTGTATAAGATTGCTATTCACGCTTTCTTATCTTCAACTGTTCGGCTAATTGAAAAATCAATGGAAAAGATTGAAAAACCAAACAGAAAGACTGTATTACACCGGTATAGAGACAAATACAAAACACGCATAGAAATCAAGCTAGGATTTGATTGCAAAAGAACAAAGATAAAACTAATCGACGTTCGAGTTAAGAGGGATGGAGAGAGGATAATGTTTAACTTGTTCCATTGGCAGCATTGTTGAGAAGTCTTTGACGAGTATCACTTGACGATGTCGTATCTGCTGGTGGATCGTCAGCTGGAGTACCTGAAATTGAGATATTATCTCGATTTGCAGTATTTTACGAACACATACGTGAAGAAACGGGGTTCTGTTTGACATTTCTTCGTTGACGTCTGTAACGTAATGTCATTATGAGTATTGCAACAAAGAGAACAAGGAGAATGCTTGTCACAAGGATCATCCAAGTCATCGATACTGGTTCAAAGATTCTCTTAGTTTTCGAAGAAGCTATGAGAATAAAATATTTCATTTCACTTTTTCTGACATTTTTGGTTCATACCTTCATAGATTGCATTTTGACAAACTTTATCACAATGTTCGAAAGTATCACACTGTTCTGTCATGGCAATACAATGATCTTGATTCGGACATTTACAAGCATACTAAATCACAGACAAGCGACTTCCTAAGAAAGCACTCTTATGGAATCAACGTACTTCATTTGCTTCATGTGTTTTTTGACAATGCAAATGAAATGTGTCGGCGCAGTACAAGGTATTCGACACATTTCCACATAGATCATTAATTTTCAAGCATTCATTGCGACACATTACATGTGTAACTACACAAAGCAAATTTTTGAAATCGAAATTGATTGAGTTTCACTTACACTTTTGTTCTGTTAAACATCGACCGGAAGCATATGCAATCGATTCAGTTGTTGTTGTCATTTTATGGCAATGTTCTTCATCATTGCCCAACGGACAATCACGATTACCATCACAGAGCCATTCAAATGGAATACATGTCCTGTTTGAAGTATTACCATCTTCATAATAACAATCAAAACCGTCATTTTCGTTTTCCAGTGTACATCGCGCCATGTTTTTGAAAGATTCAGTATATTGAGTATGATCTTGTTCGCAAAGAAGACCTGATTCAGCACAATTGATTCGATTTTGACAAAGAACACGACCAGGTGCACATTGATCATTTACTAAATCAAACAGTTTTTAGTTTCCTATAAAGTATCACTTCGTATGCCATACCTGCTTGACATGCACCAGTAATAAATTGTTCACCAATTGGACAGGAGCATGTTTGATATCTTTACAGAAAAACAAAAACAACTTTTTTGCAGGTAACTGCCGTTCGCATTCGCCTTACTGTGCATCATCATTGCATAAACAGCGAAAACCTTCATTTTCTAACGGAATACATATATCAGAACATGGATGACTTGCACAACGATTGATTGTCGGTGCTAAAACTAATTTCTTAGTACCATAGTTCAATATAAATGTAATAATTCTCACCTGAACTTTTTACTGCGTTAGAAGTCATATCAATAAACAATTTCAATGAATTGAAATTTCTCAGTTTTGTTACGTTTTTCGCATAACTTTTCGCCAGAATATCAATTGCGTGTAAATCGATCACTGATGCTTCCGAATTATTTTGATCGTCATCAGTAAAATAAACAATCGGATATACGAACAATGCATTGTGAATAGTCGATGAGTGTTCATAGATAACTCTCGGTTTCAAACGACGATGATCTAATGTGTTCAATCCATAGACCGTTGAATTGACAATGAAAAGAATTTCTTGTGTTATCACATCGTAGGACATGTAGCTAACATTGGAATTACTTGAAAACAGTTGAAATTGTTTTTTTTGTTTGACCTTGAAAGTTCCCTATGTGAAAGATCGATGGAGAATTGTGTGAAATCCAATAAATATTCGCTTTAATAGGATCAAGAATCAATATTGATGGTTGAATTTGTTGGTTTTTTACAATGGTACGTCGTTTATGCGTGCGAGTATTCAAAATGAAGATCTTTTGCTGACGAGTGATCTGATCTCGGACAAGAGCATATAAATTTTGCGCTGAACCATCGAGAGTTAAATACTCAATGCGCTGATTGGCTTTTTCATACAGTTTTTGGCTTGAATTAAAGTTCAATTGATTTCTCCAACGATTAGTCTGACGAAGATTTTGATCGGTTCGATATACCGTGGTTAAATCGTCATTTTGAACAGCCATGTAGACAAATTTATTAGCATCATCGGCAACCAACGCGGTTATTTCAAGTTCTGGTTCAGTTGACCAAATTGGGTTTCGCGGTCCGTCGTCTTCATCATCCTCATCTTGATCGAAATCGTTCGAATGAATTTCAGCACTGATACGTTTTGTTTGCGAGTTCAATCCATAGATGAAAAAATTTCGACTATTCGGATCGCGTCGTGTGACCAAAGCGTCCGTCAGGTGATTTTCGACTCCATGTCGACATTGATTATCAACTGATTTGACGTATCCACGACTTTTTGTTACTAATGTGTTATTCCCGTGGCAAGAACAGTCTTGTAAAGCAATCGAATGAGATTTGGGCAAACAAAACCCATCGATTGATCGTTGATAACCAGGTAAACATTGAAAATCGGATAGAGAGCATTGGCACCGTTCTGTTCGAACATCCGTTGTGTTGCTAAGACAATGTGAACCCGCGATACGTCGTTTGTAATAAGATTTCGTACCGTTGATACAAATACCTTGTAAAGACCATTCTTTCAACTGATGTCGTACACATCGTTCAACTAAATGTTTAATTCTACTCTCGAGTATTCATTCTCATTTGGAATGTATGACTTACGAATGAGATTGTTAAGATTAAATTGAAGTATATTGAAAGAATTTGTATTATTCGATATAAGAACATAGAAAATATTGTTAGAATCAGCAAGTAGTGATAAAATTTGAAAATCTGTTTCATTCAAGAATGTTTTTCCATGCCAATTGTAACCAATATCAGTTGAATACCTTTATCAATGATAAGACAATGTGGGATTATCCCGGGAAATGATATTTCACTTACTGAAAAGAATGTTGGCTTTCATTCGATACAGTCGCGATGAGAACATTTGGATTTGATATGGCTGTGAGATATCCATGACCTTTGGAACTCTGCAGAACACGAAAAAACAACATGATGGCCGCGATCGAGATCAAACTCACTAGTCGCCATTCTTTTCCACCATCGGATGATACTGCAACATATTCATCTATACCATTTGTGGCTTTAAGTCAATAAAAATCAGTTTTCATAGATGAATCTTCAATGCTACACCTTTTACCTTTACCAACGAGAATTCCCGGTGCCTCGTTTGAAGAGACTAAGGAATTGAGATTGATAGATACATTTGTCGAACAATTGATCGTCTATGATAAACCCACAAGTCGAATCCAACATAAAATGATTTCTACATACTTGATCACATTGATAGTATGTTTTATTCCAGTTGACTCCACCATCAAATGAGACCAGTGTACTTTGTTCGGATGCAACATTCGCTAGAAAGACATTTCTGGTTAAACCACGTATCTGATACAATGGTATTTGCGTTGAAGAACATCTACAAACAACTATGATCTTTGAAATCTTGTCTTCACAAGAAACGTTACTCGATTGAATTTGTTGAACTTTCGTTAATGATCAATCCACAGGCGATATTTGAAAGATTAAAGAAATTTCCTTTCGAATATCCAACGAGATTACATGTTGTTGTTGTTATTATTGTTTCATTAGCTTCACCAGATTTATTATCGGTAGTAAATAGCAGCAATAAATCTTGAGTATAAACATCTTCGATAGCACAATAAAACTAAAAGAAATGTTATCTAGAAGACCCGATCATCGACATTTGACTTTCGTACGTTTCCTTGCGATTGAAATCGGATGGGCAAAGCACGAAAACCATCATCAGCTAAGTTGTCTCGATGGCTAATGCTAATCGGTTCCTAAGCCGAAGAAATAAATACAATCTGAACATCATAGTAAAAAAGAAGCTTGTTTTACGTTCATATTCAATCGCTTTGTAATTAAGTATCGCGAGAAGAGTTTTGTGCGTAAAGCGTCATTTAAAACAACTTGTGTTTTGAATGTTGTCACATCGATTGATTTCAAGTAACGAAAATGTTGGAGAATAATTATCGAATTGGTTTTATTCGACCTGAAGATAATTCACTTGTCTTTTGAAAGTTATAGTAATTTTAGTATGAAAACTTACCAACCAAGTATTGTTGAACTGCTGGTATCTTCGAGTTGATCCCAAGTAACACCGAAATTCATGGTGATATATAGCTGTGTGAGAAAAATAGAACAATTGGATGGGAGAAAGTCGGTTCTTACTGCAGTTTGATCAGATGTTTCCGCGAACCATCGGTTGGTGTTTGATGAAAATGTGAAGATTTGTTTGGGTTTAAATGAGATACTTGACTTTTGTGATTGATGAGTAGAATTTAACACGAAAAGTTCTTGAGTATTATCATCATAGATGACGAGTGTCTAAAAGGAAACAGTGTCGATTCAATTGACTGTCTCTGTTTTCCACTCACGTTCGGTTGATCAATTGGAATAATCGTTGCGTATTTAAAATGATTGTTTATAGTTCCATCGTGTTTGTTGAACAAAACGATTTCACGTTCTTCGAAAACAAGAAGAATTGAATCATTAAAATACGTGCGAAATGTTAGATGAGATGTCGATGGTGATGATAGATTGACGTTTAATGGGTACTAAAAGTATAGATAAGACCTGATGAGTATCAAACAGGACTTTGCGTACATGAAAGTAACATGTGTGAGTCGGAATAGGTAATTTACACACGTTAAAGTATAAATTTTCGAAAAAAATTAGTTGCTTTGCTTGAAATAACTAGTGATTGTTCACATTAAAACAAGAGAAAACTTACTTTGGTAACAAATTCTTTTGCTAGTGTTTCATCTATGACCGTTTTAGTCGTTGCCTCCGTAACAATTGGATCTGTAACAGCATTAACAAGATCTTCGACAATTGTATTTGTTGTCGATATCAACGAAGTGTCATCTTGATAATGGAAATCATGTTCAACGACAGGCAATGGAGGGATCACATCAGTTGTATCCGAACATGATCGAAGATGAATATTCGAGAGCAAAACGAAGAAAATCAAGCGATGCATTATCTAAAAGCAATCTTATCTTACAGAAAAACAACATTTACCGCGAGTCATAAAATCGAAGCAGCTGATACAAACCACTGCATAGATTTGAAGAGAAAAAGAAATAAAAAGAAGCGTTGCAGAGGATGATTATCCCTTGATACATTAGAATTTTTCTGTATAAAAAATACCGAAGCATATTGATGTACATGATAATTCGTATGCAAAACATTCAAACGACTATCTCTCGTATTGCTTAGTTAGCACGTATTTACACAATACATTAAGGTCAAAAACCGTTTTATATTCTTCTTTTTCGCACATGCTGAGTACCGGCATTACTCGATTACATATGAGAGAAAAAGGCACGAAGTAGAATATGAAGAACTAAACGAATAAAAAAAAGGATTACAGAGTGATTGTTTCGAAAAATGAAAAGTCTTATCGAAATGGTAACGCTCTCGAAAGTATTAGTGTTCTGACATGGACGACTAAGACTCGCTTTATACTGATTCTTTTCTAATTGGAGGGGAGATATATTCTTTCGCGTACCAGGAATCGTTGTCTCTATACATATGTGACTGTCGGAGTCTTTATTTGTATTGTGTTTTCATGGACACAGTCGTCAATGCTTTTTCAGTTTCTTGCGAATGAATCAAGTATATACGGTATTTTTTATCCTTTACACACTTACTTGACGGCATATATTTGTTTTTTTTTTGTGTTCTCGGCTGAATAGTGAGAGAGAGAGAGAGACGAGTGAAAATGTGAAATGATATTAGAAAAAAAAGCCATATGTAACTGCCATATATCAATGGCAATAGACTGTGCATGAAAAACAAAAAAGAACGAATAAATGTTGATTATTCGGAAGGCGTTCTTATTATAAATAACGATGATGATCGATACTATGGAGATAAGTTCATGGTTATCGAGTATTTCTTGTTGTGTTCTGAAAACTGAGAAAATTTATAATAATCAATCGATTACATCTAATACTCACATGGTTTATGGACCGGAACGAGTTTTTTTAGAAGTGATAACGTACACATGCGGCAAGGACTTTTCGGTTGAAAAATTCATTTCGTATTTATATAATTCAAAAGTCTTCAAACCTCTGCTGGAAAATATTCACAGAATTTCAGCTGATCTGCAACACTGCCTTACCATATGCATGTACACTAATTGAACTTTTACCCTCTATCACCAAGCGACATCTATCACTCAAAAAGAATTATTCGACATACGTATTTGTCAATAACCTTTATCAAAAGAATTTTATTTTCAAATGTATTACATTCATTCATTCCTATTTATGAATCATGATTGACTAAGTTCTCTTTTCTTCTATTACAAATCTAAATTTAGTTTAGATTAATTAAGTGATTTCAAGAAAAAAAACGGTGTTTGTGCATATGTATTTGATTGAATCACAATATGACAGATAATAATGAATATAATTCGAGACGAACAACGGGTGATGAGCAACAACAAGAGGGAAGACGAAATCGCTCGGCGAATAACGGCAAATTGGACTTTCGCTTTTTAATTCCATCACGTGATGCTGGAGGTTTGAAACTCTGAAAAATTTGTTGGAAATTTTTGAAATTCTTTTCGACTTTTCAGCGATTATTGGTAAAGGTGGAAAGGTCATTCAAGATCTTCGCCTTAAACATCGATGTCAAATTCAAATGGCTGATTGTGGTGTGCCGGAACGTGCTCTAATGATTCATGGCGATCAGTCAGATGTATTGAATTGTATGTCAGATGTACTTTCATATATAATGGAAAATCATCAACGTTCAAACAAATCTGATCAAAGTGAAATCCGTGCTCTCATCCATCAATCACAGGCAGGAGCATTGATTGGTAAGAAATGTTAAATGAATGACAATGGCGTATTTAAAAATACAACTGTCTTGTTTTTAGGCAAAGGCGCATCCAAAATCAAAGAATTTAGAGAGAAACGTAAGTAAATAGAACGAATAGAATACGTTTTCCGGGCAATTTCGAGATTCATGGATTCCTATATCGAAATTTATTTTAGACAATATTGATGTCAAGGTTTATCCTCAATGCTGTCCAGGTGGTTCAACAGAACGATGTAAATAAAGTTAAAGTTTAGCTACAATGTAAACTTCAAGTCTTCTTTTATCTAGGTATCTCTATGCGTGGCAATAAAGACGATGTATTACGTTGTTTAACTGAAGTTTATGGCGTACTCGATGGTGTTCCAGCTCGTGGGTCTTATCGATACTACGATCCATCAACATACGACGGTTATAATGTAGCAGATTATGGAGGTTATTCAGATAATTTCGTGCGTAATAACCAGCAAAACTTTCGAACTCAGAATAATAACGCTCCAGGATACGCTCATAATTCGTATGTTCTGAAGACGAGCTCTTTCGCTTACCAAATTCGGTTTCCTGCATTTTAGTTATGGCTCACCTCCAGTACCACCTGCCCATGGTTATTCACAGTACGGTGGCCCATATCCAGATAATAATTATGGTGGTCATCGAAATCGTAGTGGTGGATACAATCCTGCGCATCAACAAGCTGGACCAGTAACAACAACGCAAGTGACAATTCCAACTGAGATGGCTGGTATGTGATTATAGTTTGTCTTTTGAACAAAATAAATGGATTTGATTTGACTTTCCAAGGTGTTATTATTGGTACAAAAGGTTCAAAAATATCGCAGATTCGACAGGAATCAGGTGCTTCAATTAAAATTGATTCCGATCCGATGCCAGGTACAAACGATCGTTTGATTACGATTACCGGTAGTCAAAATCAAATTCAACAAGCACAATATCTTCTTCAACAAGCTGTTCGAGAATCAGGTCTATGGAATCAATAAAATATTCAACATTTCAACCATATACAAACACATACACACGTATAAAACAAGACATGCATTTGCTATAAGTGACACTCGTTTATTTTATCTTTTTCCCTTGATGATGATGATGATGATGATGATAGTTGTAAATCTTGTACGAGAGGAAAAACAAACCATTCATACTCCTTTCTTGTTTTTTTAAAGTATCTACTGCGTTTGTATATTCTTCCGTTATGTTTATTTGTTGTATATGATTATCAAAAGAGCGAGAATAAAAAGTTATCAAAAGAAGGAAAAAAACATCGTTGTAACGAAACAGATCACGCGTATCGAGACATGACTTCAAAAGAAATATTACTGAATGATTCGGTATATTTATGCGTGTGTGCAGCGAACTGCAACAGAAAACTAGATTCGCCAGACAAGGTATTCACTTACATTGACGTGTCTTCTACAAATTAGACTAGCAAAAAGAAGCGATGTCCTGGCGATTAGCATTTCACTCCACAAAATTACTCTTTTCCTATCTTATCCCTTACAAAGTCAAAATCTTCCGTGACGCAATTTTCAGTGGAAATATCGCAGTTATTCGACAATTAGCTGCTGAAAGACCACGATTGTTGCAACAATCGATCGATGCTGATGGAAACACTGCGATAGGCTTATCGCTGATGTTGGGTGAAGTTGACGTTGTTAAAACTTTACTTGAACTTGGTAGTGATCCCAACCTAGCAAACTCTTTCGATGGTAATCATCCACTGGTGATCTTGGCCAAATTACGTTCTGACGAGAATTCGAAACTAGCAGTATTCGCTGATCTTTTACTTGATGCTGGATCAAATCCATTACATGAAGTACAATACCAAGCTGATAGCGCAAAACGTCTCGATGCTACACAGACACCGTCATTTCATGAAACGCCGTTGCTTTGTTGTGGTAATAATGAGTGTCGACACGAAAGGAAAAATATGACTATGTGTTCTTTTTTTAGTTCGTTTTCAAAATGAAGAACTATTAAAAAAATTCATCGAACATCAGATTGATGTCAATGCTCTCAATCCCGAGACCGGTACCAGTGCATTAATGTTAGCTGCGTCTCTTGGCTATCGCAATATATGTAATATATTAATTGAATCTGGAGCTGATATCAATGCGAAAGATCATTCAGGTAATTCGCCCTTACATCTAGCTGCACAAGGTTACGGCGAGCAAATTCCTGTTGCTGAACTCTTACTTCAGCACGGTGCTGATGTCAATTCTATCAATGACGATGGCTTTACACCAGCTGTACTCGCTCGGAAAATGGAAAAGGATGCTTGTTTTAGACTTCTGGAATCATATGCAGATAAAAATCCACCAAAAGCAGCTCCACCACCACCCTATGAGCACGTTGATGAAATTGAATCGGATGAAAAGCAGCCAGTTCCGTTTTCTTTTCATTGAATCAATGTTCCCGTTTGTCTTCGTACGAAACTATGGCTCAAATTACTTTGTATATGCAAATATATCTCAATTTTTTAAAACGGAAGTCATTTATATTTTATTTCACGGATCATTATTTCTATGATGGAAGTGCTTGTACGTATGGTAAAATAAATCATACATAAAAACGTTTTTCTTGCGAATTATAATTACTTAACTTTGAATGAATCGATTGCGGGATGACATTTGTCATGCATGGTTGCTTCGAAATGTGTTGATATTCGAAACATATTGGATAAAAAAAAAAGGAAAACCTATCATAATAAGAATTTTTTTTTTCGAAAATTTTATCAAATGAAAGCAAAGTAAGCAGTTGAAGGCGCTTTGTTCTAGACTCGAAAGAAAGAAAACATATTACAATCGTATCGAAAAGATTGACAGATCAATTTATTTATCTAAGAAACACTCGCATTGTTATTCGACATCTCAACAATAAAAAATAAATTCAATGGACACAATCACATAAATGCGTAATCACGATACGTATTGCGTAGAATGATCAAAGTCGAATATTTATAGCTCGAATGAAAGCATAACTTTTTCATCGTATTCCTCACATGTTTTCGTGATTTTTGTGAGGGATATGACTTCGAGCGATGTATTTTGATTTTTATGCGTATCATATGTTCAATTTCTCGTTGATAACATTCACAGGAAAGAAAACATTTTTGACTATGCCATCTCGATCAGAAATAATTGTGTAGATAAAAATAAACTTGTGTTAACTACCTCAGTATTTCGATTGTCTATTCTTTCTCTCTCATAAAGGAAGGAATAGCAGCACAAACGATGTCTTTGCACTCATGGATGTAGGTAACGATCTTTCATTATATGTCTTCGAAGGAAAAGTGAGAATGATAAGGAAATCTTTCTGTGATCCGATGAAGAATATACTTCAAAGAGAGTAAAGTCTATTGTGTTCTTTCGGTTAACAATCTCAAAAGACTGAAGCGAAAAACTGCTTCACATTTTCGAAAAAAATTCGTCGAGATAAGATGAATAGTCAAAAGAAACATGATCTTCGACATATTTTGATGAAAGTGTACAAGAATTCTCAATCATCGATTACAACTTTCGTTAATGAAAACCAACAAGATTTCAGCAAAGTTAAAACTTAGGTTTTTGTGCAAGACATTTGAACTTTGATATAGACTACAAGGCATCATGTTGTTTTTCATCTGTTTGAAATACACTGACCGAGTAAAAACACGCAAACTGACCATATCCGTTGGCACACCACTGACGAACGTTTGTTTTTCTGTACACAAATCAAGGAAAACAAATTTACAGGACATGTGACAAACTCTGAATAAACGATTATTGTTGAACATAAAAAACACCAAAAAAAAATACTTTGTACAAGAAGAAAAAAAGAAAACACAGTTGAGGTAGTCATACAACGACGAGAAAACAACCGGTACGTCTTTCATCGCGTTAGAACAACACACCGGACTAAAAAATCAAAAGAACACAAACGAAACTTTCTCTTTGTTTCACATTAAAATCATGTCACCGGAGAACATTCAAATGATCGCTCACACGGATACTGTCTTGTACCTTTTTCGAGAAAATAAAACAAAAATAAAGGTATATATGTATATAGCAAGTTTAGTTTATGTATTAAGACTATAGCTTCGTTGTTGTTTTGAAGAATACATACGTTCCATATCGTTGAGTATACCTTGAACGAAACCATCAGCATTTCCTGCAACAGGTTGCTCTAGAAAGTAAAAATATTCCGATGAGAATTAGTTTCATGTGAATAGGAAAGACAGTACTGTATTTCGCAGCAATGAGTTGGTCGAGTGCAGTTTCGAGTGATTGATTTGGTGATAGAGATGGAGTATTTAGTTGGCCATCATGGTATCGTTTGAGAACAATGAGTTTAATTGATGCGATAAGATTGATAAGAGTTCCTAGAATGAATGAAGTATTACAAATTTGAAGATAATTAAACTAACAAATAAAAATTAGATGTTGGCCTATTTCTTTTTTTCAATTATCTTCGTGGATACAAAGAAGTGAGATAGAATCGCATCATTACAAAAGTATCTCATAACAAGGTCAAACAAGACGAGACTTACGATGCTCTTCATTAAGGCCATGTAATTTGAGTTTATTCGCTTCGTGTTGAGCTTTTTTACGAAGTCGACAAGCTCTATAATATTCCAAACAAACAAACAATGAACATAATCCTTCGAATGATCAATTTGGCTTTTCGTAGGCCAATACTCACCGACTGGCGATTTTATTCTTTTCTTTCTTCACTTCAGCTGTGTCATTGGGGTTCGATTGTTGCTCGACATGATAGATTCCATGATATACGGATGGTGTATTCAGGTGACTTTTTCCTACCATCGATAAATCTCGAATTTGCTTTCCGAGTTGATAAAGTTTCATTGGATTTGGTGTCACATCGTTTCCATCACCTTTCCGAAGTTTAGTAAACTGTTGACCTTTTGTTTGAGTCAATTTGATTTGATAGACGGGATCACTAAACTCTCGACATAAATGTGGATCACGTTCTTTTAAGTAGAGTATTCGTTTGGTCTTTGGTCCTTTTGCCTGAACATTATACTGCCAGAAGAGTGATGACGAGTTCGGCTGTGAAGAATTTTCTTGTGTTGTTAAAGTCGAGTCGTTGTTCAAACTTGTTGATATGGTGGTGGTCTCATCATCGGATGTGATCTCATCACCATCATTATCTTGAAAACGATCCGATGAATTCTGCTCAAGGTCAGACCAAAGATCAGGCTCGCTTTGTTCAAGAGTACAGCTTGGACTATCCGGATCGACTGAAAAAAAGCGAAAGAGATGCAAGAATGAATGTTGAAATGAAGTTTCTATCGTACCCTTGATTTCTTCAACAGGAAAGCCAACTAATGATGGACGTTTTCGAGCAGGGTTGGATGGAGATGGTGAAGTAGCACCATTTCCTTGTTGATTTATCGAAAACAGCGTGCAATTTGTTGTTGATGGTGTCTGAAAACTGATATCAGGTAGAAAGCCACCTGAGGTACGCTGCTGCTGTGGTGGTGGTTGAAGTGAATAGAACGGTCCTGAGCCGCCGTATGAAGCTGATAGGCCATTGTTTAAACGCAGCTGTTGTTGTTGACTTAAAACTTCGGAAAACGAACTGGACGCTGGTCGCGGACCATCACCGTACGGCCAAGCTGAATTCGATGAAGCATCTGTTGCAATCGATGACACAGACGATGTTGTCGTTGTTGCCAATGACGATGCTCGGTTTTGATAGTAGGGCGGAGTTACGTATGTATGAGAACGAAGACGATACGGATCGAAACCATGAGGATCTAGAAAAAAAAACAAAGAGAATAGATGATGTAGTTTGCGGAAATCGACATGTACCGAGTTTTGCTTGTTGATGTTGTGTTGCTCCTTCATTCATACTAGCAGATCGAAAGCGCTTCACGTCTGATATACCACTATTAACTTGTAACTCGAATGGATACGATGTACCTAAAGAGGAGTTGTCCTGTTGTTGAGTTTGAACAAATAGTGGTGGATGAAGATTGTTTTTTGAATTCAGTGCTAATGACGATTGGACGAATGGCTGAAGAAGTATCGAGGAATTCGTGGGATCTTGCAATGACGACGAAAACGGATTGTGTTGTTGATTAAGACTTAATGTCGTAAACTTCGGACTAATTCCTAATGAAGAGTACCCTGTCGTTGTGTTTGATTGTGAATTTATCGGATTATTATTATTAACAGGAAATGTTGAATTGGATGTTGCTGATATGTCATAAATATTCAACGGTTGAGTATAATCATGTGTCGCTGATGTCGCTGGTGACATCGGCGATAGAACTTGTACATTATTTGTTGAGTTATCCAACAAATCGCTGAATGACTCTAAATCAAGATCTAGCGGCGCAGTAGATGAAAGAGGATCATCGACTGTAACATCTTCACGTTCGGGTTTCATGATTTCATCGATAGCGTCGCACAATTCTTTGTTAGATGTTGGCTGAGGTAACCAACATGCCATTTGATATTTATTTGAATCTAAAAAAGTCATCGAATACATAATTTCTTTCGACAAGTGAAAAGCTTTATTTATATTCATATCATTATGCGTGTGATGACGTAGGAGTCTTTTTTCTCTAATATTTAATAAGAAAGTAAAGTCAGAATAATTGACTTGTCTATTCCTTATCCTTTTCAATAAATAAAGACTAGGATGAAAAGCAAAAAAAACATGATAAAGAACTAAAACTTTCCCCTATTTAATTTCCACTCGTTGAATTATTTGACGATATAAATAGAGCAAGACAGGAAGAAAACGTAGATCTTTCCAGTACACTTAAGCATGATCTAGTTATTTAGCGTTTGAATAGATATGCATCGATTAGTCTTGATTACTTTTCTATTAATACAAACGAGACAAAGAAGAGTGAATTTTTTTCGAAAAAAAAGCTGTAACCTAATTCATATTTGTGAAATCATATCTTTAACAAAAAGTAGTAATTAGAAAGAACTCGATGACGTATACTGCGCGCCCATAAATAGAAAGAAGAAAAAATAGAAGTGACACATACTTATTTCCTTTTTTCCTTCTTACTAAGGTGTACCTTACGGTTAAGTAATAAAAATAGAAGAAAGAAACAACAATAACTGACCAATCGAAAATTAATTCTTCGAAAAATTGTTTTTTTTTCTACGTTTTTTTGCCTTTTTTATCAGATGTGTATGTAAAAGTATTGAGATGCGCGTAAACGCGCGTGTATGTTGACGTGAATTGCATGAATATGTCTTGCGAGTCAACGAGAACAAGCAAAAAACATGTTATGGATGCAAAAACAGAAAGACGAGGAACTAGAAAAGGAAAGAATGAAAAACTCCAGGAGAAACTTGTTTTTGCCTTCCTTACCATGTACTCTTCGCGCTATTTTTACTTTGTCGCATTGCAAAAACATCGACTATCTCAAAACTGACTTTCATCATCATTGATTTGATGTTTTCCAATGAAAATATCTCATAGCTTCCCTTTTCAAGTATGTCGTTCGTTTAGTATAGGGAAATAACAACAACAATAACAAGAATTCGTAAGAAGTAACGTGAAGATACAGCTGACGACACTTACCCATAGTAATATATATATATATTGAAGTGGTTTTTTGTCTCGTATTAATCAAATCATGCTTATTAAATGTACGGAACGAATAACAAATACAACAGAAAAGAAAATGAGAGAAGAAAATTAGAAATAACAACCCCTCTGTGCGAAAGAAAAACGATGGGATGTTACCCTCTTATTTGTGTGTCATGCACTATTGGTAATATATTTACTAGGTGAATCGAGTGCAAAGCAGACACGTTTGGTCAAAAGAATGTATACGCATACGTATTAGTATTGACATCATTCTCGTTAGTGAAATATCATTCGGTCGACGTCAGCAAAATGGGATTGTACGATTCGTGACAAAAAAAACAAACGAAAGAAAACGATATTACTGACCTCCTTTGTAACACTGCGAATCTCGATCTGCACCGATAAAACAGAGATTTTAATAATCAAAGTCTATGTGTGTTATTATTAGTGATAATAGGATAGAAAAAGTCACAAGCTTAGCACAATCACCAGAAGAAACAGAACACAAAATAACAAAATATATGCTTTCCAACCATCGCTACATCTTATTTGTTCTTTCCTCGATCAATGATGTGATAATGGAGGACAACACAGATCTAATGGTGACATACTTTATTTCCATTGGTCCAAAATCTTTTGTCGTTATATACAGTGTTAGTCGACAAACAGAAGTGGCGCTTATCGATAAAAATGATATCTAGCAGCTAGCTATCGTTCTTTCTCTTGCTTTAACATAGGTTGTAAATTTTTCAGATCATTACTTATTCTCTGTCATTTTTTCTACTTGACGAATCTGAATAAAAAGATCAGTTAAGAGAAATATATGTTATCTGTGTTGTTTTTCGAATAACTTTGTCTTATGAACTCAAGTTCTGCGAATAGTAGCAATTTGGTATGTAGAAAAGTGGAATGAGTAACAGATTCTCATGCAATAAGTTTTTTTAGGGTTTGAATACAATTCTTTCAGCTGTTGTTCAAAATCCTTCAACGTAAGTCATAAAGAATCAGAAACAGTGCCTTCCATTGTAATTTAAACATTGTAGACGATCAGGACCAACTATAGTTTCGAATATATCCAACGCTTCGTCGCCTGTAAATCTTTTTACAAATTTTTCGGGTGGGAACTTTCAAGCGAACAATACATCCACATCCAGCCAAGGGCAGTTGACTTCATCAGTAATGACAAGCTTCTTCTCTGTTTGCATTTCGAAATTTAATGTTTTGTTTTTCGTATTCATAGCGCCTTAAAGTGGAGGATGCACTTAGTTATCTCGATAAGGTGAAAAACCAATTTGCGGGTGAACCGCAAGTATACAATCAATTTCTGGATATTATGAAAGAGTTCAAGTCACAAAGGTAAGACATTCTTCCTTTTGTAACTAGTTTTCTTCACGGATATCTTTTAGCATTGATACTCAAGAAGTAATCAATCGAGTTTCGACACTTTTTCATGGCCATCCAGATTTGATTGTCGGTTTTAACACCTTTCTACCACCAGGTTACAAGATCGAAGTGACTGATGATCATCAGGGTTACATTCAAGTCACTCATCCATCATCCCGAATCGAATCGATTGCAATTGGAAGTGTCAATCCAACATATAATCTGGCAATAACGACGCCAACATCGACAACTTATCATTCATCAGCATCAATACGGCAGACAACGAACTTATTGAATCAAGAGAGTGAGGAAACATCGAGCAACAGCGATCTTCAGCATCAATCGATGAATCCAACATCACAAGTTGTTAATGCATTAATCTCAGCAGCTAGTTCACCACAATTACCGTATTTTGGCACGACAGGTGGATTGAATTTGACAGGTAAATCAGGTAAACAACAAACATCCATTGCGACTAATGATAACAATAATAATAATGCAACAAATTCAAATGGACAACCTGTGGAATTCAATCATGCAATTAATTATGTTAATAAAATCAAAAATCGTTTTCATCAGTATGTTTTCTCCTGATTTTCCTTACTCCTCATCTTTTCTTCTCGTCTAGAAATCCAAATGTATATAAAACATTTCTTGAAATTCTTCACACGTATCAAAAACAACAAAAAGATGTGAAAGAATTAGCAACAAATACTAACAATAATCAGCCGATCCTCCTCTCCGAAACTGAAGTCTATGCTAAAGTTGCACAACTATTTACTAATCACGAAGATCTTCTTGCAGAATTCAGTCAATTTCTACCTGATGCTAGTCAACATTCAACGGTAAATTCCAACTCGACTCGCCAGTCATATCTTCATTCTGTTCCCCTCTTTACATAGGATCGTATAAATTCCATATCTGATATCCTATCGTCATCGGACAGCTCAACTTCATTAATCACTCCAACGCCACGTATGATCATCAATAATACTGCACCACCACCACCATCATCAGCAGCAGCAGCAGCACCATTTTCAACACTCAATAATACTATAAACTCCAGTACTACGTTGACTCCATCTTTTACTGTACTATCATCAACAGTGACGAAAGAAGAACCGACTCGTCCGTTGTCGCCAAAACGATCGTCAATGATGAGTTCGGTTAATGCTAACAAGAGATCAATTCCGCCGTCAAAATCTACTGGCCCAACGAGGAAAAAACGCTCGAATGCACCAGACAACACTCCAACAACATTGTCAAACACAAATGATCTTACGATTCATGATTCGACCGGACAGAACAAAAACTTACCTTCTCTGGATGAAATCACGTTTTTTGATAAAGTAAATTTTTCTTACCAAGTATTTCAAACATGCGTTGTCGTGTCTTTCAGGTACAAAAAACACTTCGTAGTCCATTGGTATTCGATAATTTCCTGCGATGTATTCTTCTTTATACGAAAAAGATCATTACTCGTATTGAATTATTCGAACTCATTCAATCTTACCTAAGGTAAACGACCTACAAGCGTCTGTGACAAACCTACAAATATTTTTCGTTCTAGTCATGTGCCAGAATTATTAAAAACTTTTCAAGAATTGATCAGTTTACGAGAACCAGGTGAAGCAATTATTCCAAGAAGTATCTATGACCAGAATGATGCTGACAGTATGATTAGTATTGGTAAGGAAATGGTTGCTAAAAATAAAAATGCTTCATTTTCCGTGAAATATAAGAGAACTTGCTGAGATGCATTTCTTCCATCAGACATCTCACTTTAAGTCGCTTTCAGAGCCAAGTGTCGTTCTTTTCATTTCTAGTCTCTAAGTAGATATATTCCTGCCACTCAAGTTTCTTTTCGGTTAAAAATAGACATGCATCGGATTACGACTGAAAGGATATCATTATTTTTCAGATTATGGCTCTTGTTCACAATATGGCACAAGTTATCGTTCTGTTCCACGTGCTTACGTGCCACCAGCATGTGCAGGTCGTACTCCCTTATGTAAAGAAGTACTCAATGATCATTGCGTTTTGTTTCCAACATTTACTGATGAATCGTCGTCAGTAGCTGCGAAGAAGAGTGTTTATGAAGAACACATGTATAAAATCGAAGACGAACGTTTTGAATTAGACATTGTCATGGAAGTCAACTTAAGTGCAATAAGAGCGTTGGAAAGTGTTCAATCACATATGAATAGTTTGACGCCGGAACAACTGAATAATTTTCAATTGGATGATCAACTGGGTGGACAATCGGCTTTTACACAACGACAAGCGGTTCAACGAATCTACGGCGAACGTGCAAATGAAATTATTGATGGTTTAAAACGAAATCCGCGTGTTGCTGTGCCGATTGTTTTAAAACGGTTTGTTCGAGTGAACGAGAAAAGGGATGTTTACCAATAGTTTTGTTTAGATTGAAATCTAAAGATGAAGAATGGCGTGAATCGAAGAAGAATTTCGAAAGATTCTGGAAAGAACAAAGCGAAAAGTATTATTTGAAGTCCTTAGATTACATGAGCAATATTTGCAAGAATTCTGACGGTCGGATCATTCGAAATCGTCATTTATTAAATGAAATCGAGAATATCAAAGAAGAAGTAAAAGAGAATGACGATTGTTTCTATTCGTCCATCGATTTCGTTTTCTAGCGTGATCAACAGTTGAATTCGAATAACAATCAACCTCATTTGATCTTTCATTACGAAGATCTTTCTGTACTTGATGATGCTGCATCTTTGATTATTTTTCTGGTCAAACGTCAAACAACATTTGCCAAGGAAGATAAACAAAATATCAAAAAGATCATGCATCAGTTCCTGCCTGATTTTCTCTTCGCACCGCGTGGAGAACTAAGCGACGATGAAGAAGGTAAACTTGAAAACAATCACATATTTTTGATCGATTCTTTTCTCTAGATGATGACGATGAAAATGAGAATAATTCAAAACGTGACAAAAAAGCTCGACCAACTCGTTACACTGATACGAACCGAAGACGGAACAACGAACCATCCGCAGTCAAACCTCGTCAAGTCGCACAAGAATATCAGAAACCGGTAAGATTGATCACGAGTTTTTCTTTCCTAGAAATTTTCTATTAGGATGATATGTTCCACTTGTTCTTTATCAATGATAATTATTATTATTTCTTTCGACTTCATCAATTGTTATGCGAAAGATTATTGAAAATGTTTCAACAATCACTACGTTTAATTGAACAAGAAAATGGTTCGCACCGTAATCGACAGCCATCTGCTGCTACGGCACTTCGTCTATCAAATCGTCGTAAGTATCGATCGATTTTCTTTTCAATCATCGAAATCGTCATTCCTTTTTCGAATAGCAAATATTCCAGTTGATGAGTATTACTCCGTATTTCTCGATATGGTTCGAAATTTACTCGACGGAAACATGGACAGTTTAACCTACGAAGATTCTTTACGTGAAATGTTTGGCATTCACGCGTACATTGCCTTCACAATGGATAAAATTATCCATAATTGTGTTCGACAAGTATGTGAAATAATGAAACAGAAATAAAAAACACTATAATTTGGTTACTCATTTAGTTACAAGCAATTGTTACTGATGAATCATCTGATTCGATTATGCGTCTGTATTCACGTCATAATAGTACTGTTGGTTTAGTAGATAATCTCTATTCAACAGCGCAACAAAATGCCGAAGCAGCATATCAACGTGAAATGGAATCTTATGCCGATGGAAACCGACTATTCCGTGTTTGTTCCGTAAGCGATCGAATTCATTGGAACCGAACTTCATTGCGTGTCTTGTAGTTTAAAAATGAGCGTCGAGTAACAACATCGTTGATTGTTATTGACGCATCTGAAGACGAAGATGAAGAGCGAACTATCGAAAATGGTACACATTACACAGAAGCATATCTACATGGTAATGAAGGAGATATTGATGAAGTTGTTGCTGCACGTTTGCGAGCAAGATTGAGGAAAAAACCGCGATTTTTACACCGGTATGAGAAAAAGACGGCAAGAAAAGGAAGCATCTAAGTATTTTTCTATTCAATAGAAATCTTCGTGTGTCAACTGATCAATCGACACCAGAAATCATTACAATCAATAATGATTATTGTCGTATCGATAGTAAAACGTTGAAACGTAAACCATTCCATCGTGCTGGTTTCTTCTTTTACAAACGTGGTTCATTCCGTTCGACAAAACAAGTAAACCAAACTTTACATACACAAAATCACTTGCACGTCCATGATCTCTTTTATTTAGGACCATAAACGATTGACTCTCGATCAATACAATCGTTTTACGAAATTCTATCAAGATTGGTCATCGAAATATGTGTCTGATGATGAGTCTCTCAATGATCTGTGGCAAAAAACACATAGATTCAGCAATACTGAACCACAAGAGTTCAATGTTCAATCAACTCTATTCAATAATGAGAAAACTCTACTTCAACCGCCCTACCATCCCTATCAACAATATCGCATTGTCGACAATGAGAAATAACCTTCGAACAAAGTTTTCTTCTCTATATTTCTCTACTTTAATCATGTATTTGCACACGTGTCTCATCCAGTGTAGTGTAAAACCAGACAAAGAAATGCTTCTGTTGATCTTCGCTTCTTTTTATTCTTGTTATTCACAGCATATACATACATATGTTTGTACAGGATGAAATACATAGAACTATTTCGGAAAAGCAAACGTTAAGAAATAAAAAAGAAAGATATGATTCATTTTGTATGTAGTTTATTCAGTTTCCTTTTCGTGACTTTTTTGTCGATGTTTATTGAACATAGTCTTTGTATTTTATGATATATAAATACATCCATAAATGCATGAATGTCTTTCTCATTGACTCTGTTGTAACATGTGAATTCTCATCGATGACGTTTACTTCCACTGATCTACATCTCGACGGGACAAGTTCTGATTATTTATCTTTAATGACATATTTATTAATTTACGAACTTTCTTATTTAGAATAGTAGACTTGATGAATGAGAATGTGACTACTGAAGTAGTTTGCAGCCGTAACCTCATTCGGTGATGATGATCATAATCTGTTGTGGCGTTTTCAAGCTTCTTCATGCAATGACTAATCATATGACTCATTTGTTTTTCTTTTGCAATGGTGACACATCTACTTTGATCTTATAAAGTAGGGAGAATATGTTTCAGTTTCGCAGTTTATCAAAATGTTCAAACCTTCGACGTACAGTTGCTGTTGTTGGTATGTATTCGATTATGAAATACTCGAAATTCTTAATAGTTGCTTCTCATTTCAAAAGGTGTTATGTACCACGTGTAAAGGATCATCCGTCTGCGGTTGTTCATCATTTGACTCATGTGCCAGAAAATGAAAGAGATGAGCAACTTCTTTCAGTACGCTTAGCTGCAGACATAGGCGCGGGAACGGAAGACAGTCCGTTCATTATCTTTCGAGATTCTCATTCAAAACATAGAACAGACTTGAAACGTTTACGTTTTGTTTGTATGTCTGATACACACAATGAAATCGCGAAAATTACAATACCGGATGGAGATGTTTTTGTGCACTGTGGCGATGCAGTTAAACATCGAACGTCTACTCGAGATATCAGAGTGTTCAACGAATTTGTCGGAAAATTACCTCATAAGTACAAATTGTTCGTTAGCGGCAATCATTGTACGTGTTTTGATCCTAAACGACCGGAAGAAAGTCAACAGATATTGAGTCATTTAATATATCTTCAAGATCAATTGATTGACATCGAAGGTATACGAATTTATGGTAGTCCATGGCGTCCAAAGCGCGGTTGTTTTTATCGAGCCGAAGCATTTGGTTACGACTCAAAACGTATACGTAGCGATAAATGGTCGAAAATCCCCGAGGATATCGATTTGCTTCTCACACACGGTCCGCCTTATAGTATTCGTGACTACAATGAATCGACCGGAGACGCTTTAGGTTGTCCAGCTCTACTTGATGAGATCGTCACACGTGTCCGACCGCGTATTCACCTATTCGGTCACATGCATTCTTGTTTTGGAGCTAGTTTATACAAAAGTGAAGATAATCGGATCTTAGAAGATGACCGGATCAATCAACCATCAAATGACATCTTATTTGTTAATCTCGCTGTTCACCAAGGAGAGACATTGAATCAACCTGTAATAATTGATTATCTTTATTGACTAAAATAAACATTGTTCATATAAATATCAAAGTTATAAAACAAATCTACAAAATATTGAGTAGGAACTTTGCTGATTTGGAAAACAATGATATATTTACATAGAATGCTGTGTTTTTGAGATTTTATTTTTCTCAGCTTTGTATTTCAGGATCCCCGACCGGATTTTTTCCAGAAAAACAAACGTTAAGATCGTATGTGGACCTAATCGTAAATACAGTGCCAACCATCCTTTTTGCAATGCAAACCATCCTTCAGCCTTCACTGTTTTCTTGAAACAATCGAAAACACTATGATAAACCGTTTCACGTCCACTGGATTGATAGATTCGTGTGGATATAACATCGAATGGGTTCATCATCGTCACAGTAAACAATGACGAAATAAAACTTGCGAAAAGATGAGCGGGAAAACCATCATGTAGATTTAAGTTTTGTATTGCAAATGCTTTTGTCTTATCGTAAGTTGTCAATTGCGTCGCTGAAGCAACGACAACACGTGGTAAACCGGCAGTTACACCATGGAATAATCCAACAAAGCCATTTTGACGATAGATTTTTTTCAGACAGTCTCGTGTATTTTTATAATGATGTTCTTCAGCCGCATGGAAGTAGCTTGATTGAGCTTGAAGACGATTTTTTGCTAGATAACTAAATACTGGTATATTAGATTGATGAAAACGAAATAAGAAAGAATATTTATTTACAGTGGTGAGCTGGCAATAACACCAATTGCTCCGGATATTGCACCAGATGTGAGTTTGATTAGAACGTTGTGTTCGCGAGATTTAGTTGTATCTCGGATAGTTCTCTGAATAGGTTCGAATAAACCTAAACGTAGTCCATTCATAATTATCTGTATTCCGATAGCTGGACCAAGACCGGCTTGAAGTGCACGAAAGCCCTCTTGTCGGACGATTTTTCTGTACGCATCCCATGTACTGTGGTATTGTTTTCGTCGACTTGAACCGTCCCGTTTCGATGCTTCGCCATCAAGTTGCATACGTGTTTTGATCGTTTCTGGCATATTCGAGATGAAAACTGCGCCAGTGGCTGCTAATGCTCCACTGGCTATAGACTCCCATGTTCGAAGTTTTACCTTCGTCTGACCGTTCGTGACAATCATAGAACAATGGAAAGTGAGAAAATTTTCTTTTAACGATAACTCTTTATTCTAGAACTTCACAGATGTTATCTACAACGGGTGGATTGATATTAAATAGTTTTAAAACACAATCAATTTCAATTCGAAAAACAAATTCATTCAACGAACAGATATCGAGAATAAAATATTTGATATTAAAAAAAAACGGAATATTATGTATCACTTTAAGCTTTTTAATCTACACGAAAAAAAAAAGTGGACTCATGTAAGTCTTCTCTTCAGTGTTGCATCATTGATTTTTCGATAGCTTCAGCCATCATGGCTTCTTCGTCTTGATCGTATTTCACGTATGTACCTAAAAAGAGACCGTGCTTAATTTTTATTCGAAATATTATATAAAACTTACTATAGTCAAATCGATGGCGTTGAAGAAGATGCTCGTAAACGTTTGAAGACTGTTGGTATTGGTTACCCCAAGGCATTGACGAACACACCGGACTGCAAGTAGAGAGACATCGATCTTATTTAAGAAGAACTACAGGTTTATCTTCTTCTATTTACCATACTCGACGTGGATTCTCGTCTAAATGATGTTTTTCTATGTGTCTACACATGTGTTCAATTGTGAAACTAGAGGAAAAGAACAAGAACTCAATAGAAAAGTTCAGATGATATGTTCGAACTTTGCTCTTTCACAATAAGGACATTGAAATGTTGACCGATTTTGTCCACTTCTTGCTTTTTCCAACGCTTTTGCTTGCGGTGCGGATAATTGTTTCAAGAAGTCAGACGTAATAGCCCTTTTAATGGCTGCGGCGTTGACCGTTTTTTTTGGTGGTACACATTTCTCTGAATGTCTTCGTAACTCACATAAAACTAATGATTTATTACAATTGGTGCAAGGTGCTTCAAGCGTTTCTAGATCGGATTGTAAGTCTTTACATTCATAGAATCCGAACGACTCAGCACGACACATCGCACAGACAAAACAAACATCTTTCTCGAAATGCGTTGGCTTATAAACTAATCTTGAGGTTGGAGCTGATCGTTCACCGTTTGGTATGACTGTTAAATCTCCTGTTGCTGGTGAAAGTGGTTTCCTTGTACCATTCACACACCGTCGACAAAAGCAATGTTCACATGCAAGACTCACAGGATTTTGAAATATATCATGACCTAGAGAGATACTTATGTTAGAAATTGAACAAGTAACGCGGCTTAGTGACCGCTGACCCTCTACTGAAAGGATATCGTCCAATAGCATCTATTTTTCAGAAGAAATGCTAGATTGGGCGAAAGATTTGCTACACTTTGATATGAGGACGAGGGTGAAATCGTTGCAGAACTTTTTGCCCAAACGAATAAATAAAATCTATTTTATTTTGATAGTGCAGTTATTCGATGATTTGCTTCAGATTTTCACTCATATTCATTTGATACCCCAAAAGTTTCTCAGACTAATGCCTAGTCGTTCGTCGGCCTCGCTCTGCTCGGCCACTCGCGACTACTCGTCAGTACATACTATATTTTTCTCATATCTTCCTAGAAAAAGTGTCCGATTCATACTGAGTTCGTCTGCAATCGAAGTTATGAAAAGTTTTCATAACTGTGTGATCCATCGTAGATATTTGACTGTTTTCTTAAATTAAGGGAGCTGGTAATTCACATTGCTTTTTCTCAAACCTCGAAAAGACAGGAATTATGTTCTTTCAAAAAATGATCGACACTGCCCTAGACTCTTATAAGACTCAACTTTTAAATATCTCTCAAGGGTGAAGGGGTGGGTGATGAACTCAAACGTTTTCTCTCCGTTTAGTTATCATCACGTGTCTCATTGCACAGTGATTATTCCTGATGATATTGTCTCACCTTTTCTCTGTCTGTGACTATCTTGTGTCTCCTCTGGATCTCTCTCTCTCTCTCTCTCTCACTGTTCAGGGTTTATCTCATTGTTGCGAGCAATATCATGTGAATCTCTTTGTCTGTCTGTTACTGCATGTCGTCGTCTATAAAAGGCAACGTTTTGATTTGTAATAGGCAATAGCTGCGTGATCTTCACTTGTCCATCTGCTCGACGGACTCTCTAGCCTCCACATTTTCCGGGCGCTCATTCTTTGTGTTAAGGATTGTTCAATCAATTGTTTTGACTTCAAGACTCTGTCGAGGAAATGAGTTGTCGGTCAAGTGAACTAGACGCTTCGCTTATTTAATCTTCTCTAAGCTTCTTAAATAAACGCCTAGTCGGTCGGCCACTCACGGCTAACCGTTCCCATGCATTCTCATTTTACTATCTTAACTTCATTTGAACGAAGATGTTATCCGGAATGAGGTCATTTTAGAAAATCAATTCGTAATCGAAAGCTTATAAACTGTACATAGGTATATCATTCTCTGCAAACAGATTTCATTCTTTTCTTCACCACGAAGCACTTTAAAGAGCTGCCAGATATGTTCTTGGAGATCAACGATTAAGTTCTACATCCAAAAAATCTTGAAACTTATATAAAAATCACGAAAATCTGTTCTTTAAAATATTATACTTCAAATCGAGGACTGGTCGCTAGTCGGCCTTCCTCTGGTCGGTCACTCGCTGCTAGCCGTTACATGTACATTTTCGCTCTTTCATCTAATCTAGAATCACTTTCGAAACTAATCAATCCATTTCCTTTTAGTCCTTCTTAATAAGTCGCCACCTTTGTTTTATTATGGTTATCGAAAACAACACTTGACAAAGGAAACATTATTTTGACCAACTTGCACCAGATGATATTTCTACAATATAGCTGGCAGTCTATATAAGTGTGCGATCTCAATAATATGCTGATGACTATGGGGATCCAGCAATCGGGCGCAAGTCAGCTATAAGATTTTGTTCTACATATGACCGCTTAAAACACTATCGGCTACAAAAAGTGATCCTGTGTCGGAAAAAAGGAGACAGAAAGCTTTTATGAAAAAATTAACCTCGGATTTGAGTCCCCCGACCTAGATTACCGTTCGGTCAATCCTTACTGCGTACATTAATAATTCATCCCTAATTAGCCTGAAGATAACTAATAGTTAATAATTAGTTAAAACTTATCCCAGATTCCAGTTCTTCGACCTCGATTATTTATCTACTAGTCGGTTTCTAGCTGATAAGGGTAAATTTCGATGATTTAAGAAATTCTTATTTCTGATTGGTTTGGACCAACAAACTTATACTGATTTTTAACGCGGCTATAACCCTTTCTTTCAGAAAGGGAATAACTATGAAAGCTAATCTGATTGTGAAAAGCCCGTTTACTTAGAAAGATAGCAGATATTTGAAAATCTATCTACTGCGCTTAGAAATAATACGGCGCGATGGCCCCTTGCCCTCTACTAAATGTATTATCAGCTCCTCTGTGTTTCTCAACAGTGACAAATAAAACTTATTGCATTCAAATGATCTACCTATCTCATAATTTGTCTGTCTTTCACTCATACTCATTTCATTTGCTAAAACTCTTCTCATACAAACGCCTAGTTGTTCGTCGGCCTCCCTCCGGTCGGCCACTCACGGCTAACCGTTCCCATGATTATCCCTACTATACTTTCCACCTTTGATTAATTTTCAAAGTGACTGACTACGTTTCCCGTCATTCTGGCTTCTAAATTAGAGACTCGCCATGCATTCGATTACTAAAAGAAACTAGAAAGAGACTTTTATCTTATGATATGGCTTTTAAAGAGCATCCATCATAGTGCCTGATATGGTCAAATTAATATTTACCTAGTCGTTGTCCCTATAGGTAATAATATAGAACTACACTGACGGCCATACTTTTGAAGACCTACTTCCGCTAAAATCCTATCGAGAGACAGCATGTGTCGCAGCGTGAAAAAAATACATTAACTTCATACTATATCTTCTGATATCTTAAATTGCAAATATCATCATGTGAGATATACTAAAGTCTTTTGGTGTAAATGTCTAAACAACTATCTTCGCACACATCTTATGGCAGACATGGGCAAGTCAAGTCAAAAACTGTATAAATATATCCAAGTGTTTTATGCAGTTTAGTATTAATTTTAGGCCTAAAAGTATAAAAAAAATTTTAATTAAGAATCATAGAAGAACTTATGTAGTGAACTGACGCCAAATATGGGAAGTCAACTCGATTTCGGTCTTGACTCAAACCAAGTCAAGTCCATCTTCGACTTGATTTCAAGTTAAATCAGGTCAAGTCAAGTTATTTGTGACTCGGCTTGAGATATGACTTGAATTCGAAGATTTTTATATGTGACTTGACTTGGATAAAAAAGCTGATGCCTTGCACATGTCTGTCTTATGGTGACCAGCCAAGATTATCCTTTTCCAATGTGCTCGAACGAAACGTCCTTTTCTTTTTCGTTCTTCTGATACACTCATGCAGAAAGACGAAAAACAAAAGGACATTCTAGGTTGTATTTCATCATACCCAGCCATAGTGCTTAACCTACTATCTCCTACACAAGAATTTAGAAAAGATTCAGAAACATATCTGTTTTGAAAAGAGAAAGGAACAAGCCGCACTTCAACAAATAAAGAAAAACTAACAGCGGATTCGGGATCTCCGATCTCGGTTACCCCTCGGTAGACCCTTACTCGGCAACAGAAAAATTTTTATTTTCCTAATTAGTAATTAGCTAATTGAGATCTCGAAAAACTGATCACGGATTCGGGTTCCCCGACTCCGATCAACCCTTAGAAAAAAGAATACTTTTGCAAAAAAAGTGATCCTTTGTCCCAAAAAAGGAACAAAAAGTTTTTTCGAAAAACTGATCACGGATTCGGGTTCCCCGATTACCATTCAGTCAAACCTTAAGATGGTCACTTGTGTTTCATGTATATACTATTTGAACGAAATAAAACGAACGGACGAACGAACTTTAACTCAAATTCTGTGTATACCCTCCTTTCAGTAGAGGGAACTATGCAGTAAGCAATTGTAAGTTGGAAAAAAGGAAATTATTTATTCTGCATGCGATACCTTTCTCTTGATGTTTTATACTTACAAATGCTGCAAGTAAATTCTTCTAAAGAAATAGTTGGTGGTGTGGCCATGTCGGTTCTAGTACCTCTGGTTAAGATCGAAGATAATCTGAAATATGACAGAACAGCACGTCGAAGTATCGTCCGCATATATATGTTATGTTAAGTAAAATACATATAGGTATTTAAAACATGCCAGGTTTGGTTTTTTCCTCGTTCTTTTCTTCCTTTGTTTTTTTCTTATCTGGACACCCAGCGTCGCCTATTTTCCAAGATGGAGTTAGTGTTTGATCGATCAAAAAACAAGAAAAATAATCTCTTCATACGCTTGTTTTATTTGTTGCTTAGCAGCCATAAAGACAATAGTAATAAAAAAAAGAGAGAGAGTGCTAGAGATAGAAACAGAAGAAAAACGGACAGACCAAGAAGAAGATAATAGCAGGATGCACGAAAAAAGAAAACGTTTTATTATATTAGTAAGAAATGGAGAGAAAAAAGGTTGAACAACACATATTTATTGGTTTTTGTCTTGGCTAGTTTATGAAATCGATTTATTCGTCTCGATATTCAAATGGTTCAGGTGGTGATGGTTCTGGTAAATCTTCCTCTTTTGTTGGTCCACCAGCTAGAAGAAAATCTTTCATATGAGAACATCTAATCATCCATATCATATTTACCTTTGGCTAATTCGACTAAGGTTTCTGGTTCATTCGATTGTGTATCTTTAACGAGAATAATTCCGCCATGTGTGATATCTTTGATTGGTTGATATCGTGAACCTTTCGGTAATGAAATTAAACGTTGCTAAAAGTATACAGAGACTCAATATGACAAGTCATTATTAGTTTCTATCTAGTATATACTTGAGCTTTGACGACACGCGTTGGATTATGAAGAATTTCCGAATCGGGTTCCTTTTCCTTTTTATTAGCGGTGTCATCTTTCTTGTCTGCTGTCGTCACCTTTTCCTTATCATCATCAGTAGTAGCACCAGTAGCTGCATTAGTATTTGCCGCCTTTTGTGCTTCCGAATCCTATAATTGTATGTATAAATGTCATATAACTGGACCAGACGTGACTAATGAAAGGAACTTACAGTTTCCATGGCTGTAGCTTCATCGGACTTCTCGCCTTTCTTTTCCAAATCACGTTTCTTCTGTTTAGCTGTAATGGATAAGACAGCTGTTTCAACTTTTTCCTTCTTTTCTTCCTTTTTATCCACAAGCGCGGGCGGATAAGCGAATACGGATGGTGGTGCATTCGATACATAATCCACATTTGGCATCTAGACATACAAAGGAAAAGCTAATTGTCCTATTCAGAAACATTTTCAACGTACTTTCAGGTCTTGATTCAATGTTACTAAACATGTTGGTGAAAATCCCAAGGAAAGAAATAAACTCAATGGAAACCAATACCAAAATTGAGTGAAAACAAGGAGACCAACAACCGACATTGTATCAGTTTGACCACTACGTGTCAATAACGAGACTGTTACGTTTCGACCACCTAGAAACGAATAGAAATCGATCGAGAAAACGTTTTCAAATAATTTTTAGTTTTAATCTACAAACCTGCATCGAGAATACCATGAGCTAAGATGGCACCAAATTTAGCCATCACATCATCATGTTTATCACCAATTACTTTCATATAATGTTCACGAAACATTTTCACCTAAAAGTAATTACCACAAATCCGGATGTATTTACAAGGCTATTTATAATGTACTTTTGGACATGTTGCTTCAGTATGTTGAATACAAATAAGAGCAGATGCGATTAGAACACCTTGTCGAACGTAATTCACGGCGTCGTTCAACATTGGCTCAAGAACAGCAATAGCTTCCTGAAAGGTTTGGCACTCATAGATCGAACAATCAGAAATTTCAATAATATTTACTCGATTTCCTGTACCGGCACATGCCAAACCAAGTGCCATAGCTGCTCCACATCGAACATGTGGATTGTATGATTCCGCTAGAAGAGTTACGACTGACGGAAATTGTTCGGGTGTTCTAAAAATAAATAAATATTTTCAACATTCGTATTATCACGCAATAACAACCAAATATACGCATGTCAGAATTGCACATAACATTCTCGCGATCGAGTCCGGTGTGTGTGCACACGAAAGGAAGGTATCGCTTAGTATAACATAAAGAGAAAACTAATTAAATTGATTATGCCAATTGATATATGGAAGAAACTATAGTTCGCTTGTTTTATTCTTCAAGAGGCATGAAAAATAACGATGATATTTGTGACAAATGGTAATAAATAATCAATAGTGAGCGAAACTAGGTCATGTGAACCTGCTCACGACGGCACATATATATTTCTTTCTTTTATACCAACTAAGTGTTGTGTTTTAACACAAAGTAACTCTTAAATGAGAAAAGATCGGTGCAATTTCTTTTGAATTCTTCGACTAGTCGATCCATTTACATCATTGTTTCTAGATATTCCATTCATTAGTCATCACATGAGCAGATACACTTTCGAACCTTATCTTCCTCATGATGTCTAAATTACGTCGAAAATATGCGAGTAAATTGAGAAGACTACAAATCAGCGTAACTACTATTGTAACTAATATTTTTCTTTTCATTGATCAATAACTGTTGTTTCTCGCATATTTCTTGAGCTGCCAATCTTTATTATTGACAAGAACACCCACATAACAAGCTAGTAATGTCTATTAGTCCATCCCATTCATTGAGTTAGACGATGGTTATCAAAATAAGAGTGACGTTTGTCAATGTGTTTATTTGTATCAACATAGAAGTGGAAAGGAACAGTTGAGCACTTCACATTGAAGGGTTTGGGTATATTTAGCTATTGAAAACTGATGATAAATGAAAAGAAATAACGATCTTTTCTCGATAAGACTGAAAATATTCTTTTCCACTATCTGTATCTATCTTTCATTTTTCCATCAGAAGAAAGAGAGAAAGAGAAACGACAGCATAGCATTACTAACAGTGAATTCTTTTCTTCTTCTTCTCCTCTTCTTTCTGTTTTCTCTATTTCTATGTCCTTAGATTTTTCTTATATTCTATTCTTTTCAGTGTAAAGCAATCAACAGACACGATATACAAAGTCTTTGAAATACGCATGACTTTTGATGTACGCAAATGTCTCGTTCGACGTCGACGAGGACGCAACTCTTGTGAATTTCAATCATGATAGTGACCTCATTGAATCGACAGTTCAGCAAAATTCCAACGGGCTCTTTGTTAACAATTACTATTGGCCAGCATTGTTTCTTTCCTTTTTTTCAATTATTGGTATCGTCGGCAATTTACTCGTTTGCGTAGCAATCGTTACTGAACGGCGATTACAAAATCGTACCAATTGGTTTCTCTTTTCGTTGGCATTAGCAGACATGTTTATATCAGGTTTGGTCATTCCATTGGCGGTTGTCAAAGAATTCACAGGTAGAAATAGAGCGATGCGAAACTCACCGGATGATTGAATTCTTCTAGGTTATTGGATATTAGGGCCTGTCCTCTGTGATTTTTGGATATTTTTGGACGTTTGTTCGAGTACATCATCAATTATGCATATTGTTGTTATATCACTTGATCGTTATTTAGCAATAAATGATCCATTAAATACCCGTCATCGACAGCAAAAATGTAAAATACTTCTATTAATTATTCTTATTTGGACAATTGCAATACTTTTATCATCTCCAATGATCGTCCTCGGTGCAATAAACCCTAACAATATCATCATCGATCGGCAATGTTCAATCTATAATCGATTTTTCGTTATCTACGGTAGCGTGGTTTCATTTGTCATCCCACTGATTATCGTGATTGTAACATATGTCCTAACTGTACGTCTCTTGAAAGAACAAATCAGACAATGTCAAACACAAGTGGCTCAAGAACAATTAACTCGTGCTGCTAGTCTCGTTGCGAAACCATTTCTTCGACGACACATAACAACGCACAGTTCAACAACGGCTGCAAGTGTCAGTTCAATGCCATCGACACCGAAGTCAACAACAGCATTGGGACGAAAGCGCTTTCGAAGACAACAGGCAAGTGTGGAATTGAGTGAAGATATCTCGCATAATACTCATTTACAACAACAACAACAGAAGGTCCAACAAACATCAAAGTTCGACCAAGAAATTCGAGCGGAGGAAAAACAAACTGGATCGCGAACTCTTCTGGGATCAACTTCAACGAAATTTTCACCTCATACCGAATATGCGTGTCCAAAAAATCCATTCTGCCAGTTAAAATGCACATGTCATCATTCTCCTGATCAAAATCAGCCTGTGGAAAGTGCTCTCGAACCGAAATCGTATTTTAACTGCTTTCAATGTATTCCATGCTGTGAATCATCAACGACTTCTTTCCCCATTTCTAACTATTCTTCCCTTAAATCTCCTCCGATCACAATCTCACTCTCTACTGCGCCTCAGCAATCCTCAACATCATCGAATTTCTCGCTAGCTGCCGGGAGCTCGATCCGCAAAAGTCGACGTCGCCTTACGCCGACATCAAGTACCGGACCAATACGTCCGAAATCGTCAGCCATACGTAACGAACAAAAAGCCGTTAAAGTTCTCGGTGTAGTTTTTGTTATTTTTGTCATCGCATGGTTTCCATTTTGCATCATGAATTTACTACAAGGCGTTTGTAAACGATGTTTCATAAATCCAAACATTCTGAACGGATCCGTTTGGCTCGGTTATGTTTCCTCGACGATCAATCCAGTTGTTTATACAATATTTAATCGAAATTTTCGTCTGAAATTTATCGCTCTACTCAAACTTCGATGTTTCTATCCGACATTTCCTCAACGACAATTGCCTTATCGGCAAAGTCACTCGTCTGTACATGGCTCACGTATTCAACGTCGAAACGAGTTCGTTTCAAAAGACATCCAATATTGCCGCGAACAACAAGGATCACAGGAATTTTGATTAATTAAAAATGACTAAGACTTCGAGCAGTATTTGATAAATTCTTTCCTTGTATTTCACTTTTTTTCTATCATTGACATGAATCTGGTTACATCGACATACAGACCAATAAAAAACAACTTATTCTTTTTTCTGTTTCTAAATTTCATTATCTGGCGACAGGACAGTCAATTGTCGATCTTATCCGCAGAGGTGGGTGTCATGTGAATGGCCCTAGAAGTGAAAGGTCGTCGTGATCTATTTAGATCTCAGCCATGCAAATGATTAATTAAACCTATCCTGGATAAATACATTCCGCTGTGCAGTGGTATTTATCTATTTAATGATTATTAAGAATGAAAACAGGTCGAAAGAATCATTCACACAGCATCTTTAGTAAGAACATATGTTATTTTTTTTATAGAACATTTGCGTGTGTGTCGTGTTTTCATTTGAATAGAAAGAGTATACATATCGAGAGAAAACTGAGAGACAGGTGTCAGATTACTGTTATTTCGTTTGCATTTTTGAAAGAGAGCGAAATGAATTCTATACTTTGTAAAAAAGAAGAAGGCCATCTGGGATCTATGAATATCATAGATCTATCATCATACATCTTGTCTGTTCTATTACTTTTGCTTATTTTTTCTTTCGAAAGATAATATCGACGAACGACAAACTATAGCACTCATCTCCTATTTTGCATATTCTAGCCGACCTTAGCATTCTTTGCCCTCAATAATGATAATGACGACGACGCCGATCTATTGCTAATAACTTTTGCTTGTCAATAAACATCGACTACCGTGTCTGCTATCAACATTAACAAGTCTACGAAGACTAATCATCTATTATGTCTCGAAGTAAACATACATGTAGTTCTGATATTCTCATTTGCTTTACAATTCATCATCTTTGTCAAAGAACTTCAATGCATATCACAAGATAAATGCCATCTTCGAACCAGTAACCCAGGAGTATTACATGCAAAGAGCAAATCAATAATATAACATTAATGTGTAAAGATTATATTACATAGTTCTCATGCATGATCATCGAGACAAACTAATTTTGGCGTGCGACTTGTTGATGTTCCTATTGAATTTTCTCTACAACATGCGTATCTTAGCTGACAAATCTCAAGCGATTGTATAAATAGATCGATTTTTTCGTTCTCAGTTCTACGATGGGAAAATCATTGTACGATCCGAATTTAATCGGAAAAACAAGAAATGAAGATCAATGAATGTTCACACTAATTCGCAATCTCTAGACATTTTGTATATTCTGTAATATATCACAAGCATTGTAGTTACTAAAGACGTCTTCGATGGTAAGCTAATGTCTCAGTGGATTACCATCATTTTAATTGTTAATCTGAAACATCGGGGAACATTTATGACCAGTCTCGTTAGTCTTTCTAGCTCCACAGGACTACAACGGTGTGTAGTTTAGCCGGTTAATCTAGGTAGCTTCGATTTCCCCATTATATAACATGATGCTCATTAGATGACATTTCGTGTTGGTCTGACTTACCGGAACATCAGAAATCCAAGTGATTCAACGGCTGAACGACGAACATCGTCATTAACATCACTAACCTATAGTATAGATAAATGATTGTTTTTTTTTGAATATTCGAAATTTTGCTTTTCGGGACCTACCGCAACATGAAGAAGTTTTCGTACAGCAGCATTGTTACCTGTACCACAATAAGCCATTGCAACCGTATACATAGCTGAACGCCGTAAGATCGGATCTTTATCACGTTGAAGTTGTTCAATCAATGCATCAGCTTCTTCTAAACGACCATATTGAACGAGTGCAATACCAATTGCTAAACCACGTAAAATCTTTTCACGTTGGGTTTCTTGCGCATACTAAAGAAAGAAAACATCCTAAGTTTCCAAAGCAATACTTATTGAAAGCACATACTTGAACCATATCATCGATGGCTTGTGCGGAACCTGTGCCAAGCATGACAAGACCCATGGCTAAGCCGGCTGCTTCACCAGCAACAGCATCTTCGAGCAATAGATTCGACTTTAACAATTCATAAACATCACTGCGTGCTGTGCCCATAGCGGCTAAGCCCAAACCAAGACAAGCACCGTGACGAACCGTCTACCAAACGAAACAACAAAACTGAAAATTTCCTTCGATGAAATCCAACTTCGACATACATCCGTTTGTGCTGAATTTGAACGTAATTGATTGATAAGATAATCAATAATATCCCCTCCATGATTAGCATGAATAAGACCAAGTGCATACAAACCGCCACCTTCAGCATAGGGCGAGTTGCCGGTTGAATCTTTCGGTAAATAAGCACTCATCAGATTTAGTGCTTCCTTGATGTGACCTTTATGAATAACACCTAAACTTGCAGCAGCTGTAAATTTCGCCCAATTTGTTGCACGAGCGAGCCATTCAAGATTGTCACGAAAGAATTGGTCACTCGTAGTGCCGGATAACATATAACCATTGGCAATAACAGTAGCTGTGTGACAGACTGAATTTCGCACAGCTTCCTATGAATTTCCAGACTTGGTGGCATGTTTTCAATAGAATCTCATTCTTACTTTGATTTGCTTGAGAATTAACAAATCCGCATGATTATTCTTGATCAAAAATTGCATATGTACACCAATAGTTACTTCACCACTAAGAATATTTAAGATGTTCTCAATACATTCTTGCAGTTTTTTTTCTTCTTGCGACTAGAAAGCAATTTAACTCATTTTAGACAATCTTTACTTCGCTGTACATACCAAATTGTTAACTTTTTCCTTGTGCTCTTGTTCCAAAGATTGTTTATCCTTCGGTACAGTCGACTCTTCAGCTGACTGTCTACTTGACTCGTCTTGATTGGTTTCCATCGATTCATTACTAGCACTTCAATTATCAACATATTCGAAACTCATTACATTCTCCGTACGAAAGATCGATTTACCCTTGTTGCTCATCTTTATTTTGTTGTTTATCAAGAATGATTGGAATTGGTGCTTGAACACGTAATGCATCTTGAATTTTATTCAAGAATTGTTGCGTTGCACTTTCATATAAATCAAAACCGATTTGATAGGCCATCAGCATTTGATCCGTTGTACCACGGACAAGAGTTTGCAGAATATCAGCAACTTGGTCAGGATCATCCAGAAAGATTAAGCACTACACAGCCATAGAACGACTTTCCAAATGGAAAAATATCTTCTCTTCTTACCTGACAAACACTAATGAAATCAGGTATTTGTAAACTAAGATATAGACGAACGAGTGTGCGTAAGACAACAGTACGAAATTTTCGATTTTGTAATAATTGCATGGTAATTTTAAATGCATAAGTAAGCATTTCATTCGATTGATTCTACAACAAAAGCGAATATTCATGCAGAGCATAACTTGACATCCGTAAAGTCAATCATACCGCTTCTTTAATTGCCTTTTCGAATATATCTATACGGCGTGTTTCGAGTGCAATACCGATAGCCTAGAGAATTCGAAGAGAAACTCAAAACAAACATGAAGAAATTTTCTCTTTACTTGTTTGTATTTTTTATCATCGAAACATCGTTGGAACATTCGATTAACAATATTTTCAAGTCGTTGATCTATTTGTACATGCGCTGTACCATCTGATTGAAATTTTTCTACTTGTAATTTTGTGTATTTATCAATACAATGAGCTAAACGAGATAGATAATCAATAGAAGGATAGCAATGGAAAACTCTGCGTACCAATGATGGTTTCAACATATTCGGTTTTGTCATTGACATCAAATAAATGTCCAGCTCCAAGTGCATATGTAAGAGCATTGTCGAGCGAACCCAAATGATAGTAAACTTTCGATGAGACAAGTGCCGCTAATTCCCGATGTTTGAAATTTTCATCTTCGTAGAGTGATTCACTAAATTGTCCGATAAATCGAGAAGTGAAGGTGGGTTTTCAAAGAAGAAGACATACACTTTAGAAATCGAATCACTAATTTCTGGCCAGAAGACATCAACGATGGCATTTAAACGATGAAGGGCATAAACTGGACCTTTTTCTGTATTTTCATCCAGCAATGATAAAATTCCACCTAGAGAAAAACGAAAGTTCTTTGAATTTCATTGTGACAACGGAAAATGTCTATTTCTTACCGGCAGAAGTAATTGATAACTGCATTTATTCAATTGTCGTAAAATATTCAGAGATCTAAAACAAACAAAATCTCTATTCTCTATCTAGAAATCATGAACAAAGGTTATTTCAACGGTTATCCATGGACGATGCGTATCATTGCTGGAAAAGATCGTTATGCTGTAGCTGCTATTCGTCTCGAATATTCGCTTTGGTGAGTCAATACGAAAGATGTCTCGACCAATAGTTTCTTCTCGATATACTCAAAACCAACCATCGATTATTCGATAAGCGCTATGTTCGTTTTAAAATCTACTCGACTATTTCCAAGATCGATTCGAGATATTACAAAATGACCTTAATGATCGTCGATATTTACTAAAATATGGCTATTACGGCGAGAAGCTCGTCGAAGACAATGAATATGTACTTTCGATGAAGAAGTTTCGATTGAAAGAATGACTTCGAATACAAAAAGAAAACAAATAGAATGTGAAATTTTAACAGTGAATCAGTCAAACAAACCAACTAGTTAACTAGTAGAATCAACAATATGGCGGATTGAATCATTGCTGTAACCTCTATTTACGATAGATGTGGCTAGATGACAATATATACACTGAATGTATGTTAACATATACCTACTGAGTCATAATTTCGTGCAATAAGTGTTCGCCACGTCCTAACCTACTCTTCAGTTTTGCACATCAGATAATGCATTGGTCACGGAAAGTATACCGAGTTTCCTATTAGATTATTTGTATAGAGAAGAAAATTATCATTGTTTTTGTAGTTGATTAGTCGATTGCTTAGATATGCAATTGTTATTTCAACTTTACTTATGCTTTGGAAGAGTCTCATACTGGCAACAAATTGTTCACAGCCTATTCTTGTCGTATTGAGGTGAGTAATATTTTATTAATGACCAGCGGTAGAAATCGATATGTCCCAGCTAGTAGTGGTGGGTACAGTTTTCACAATCTTGGTGATTTACTTTTCGTAACTAATTATCCAGCAGATTCTATTCGTGCAGGAGATGTTGTCGTATTTCGAATAGAAGGTCGTTTTATACCGATTGTTCATCGAGTGATTCGAGTACATGAAAGGTAAGAAGGAAATATTGTGACACCAGTTTGCTTTCTTTTCGATTGTAGAGAAGATGGCTACGTGAAATTTTTAACTAAAGGGGACGGGAATAGTGTGGATGATCGTGGACTCTATTCAGTCGGACAATTATGGCTTGAAAGAGAACAGATTGTTGGAAAAGTCAAAGGGTGAATAATTGACTTCTCATGCTTGAATACACTTTTTTTGTTGTTGTTTTAGATATTTTCCGTATTTAGGTTTATTCATCATTTTACTTTCTAACTTACCTCTACTAGATCGTCTCCTATTGAGAGTGGTGACATAGACGTATCTCAATAAAACTTTTTTAGATCGGAAGATCTCTCTTTGCTTCGTTGCAAATTTTAACCTATTTTATTCACAAATCATTCTGACATAAACGCGAAAGAAAATCTGTATACTTCAATATATGTCTCGACATTCATCTCTTCATCAGCACACTATACTAATGTATGCATTCAAACTTGTAAAAGATCCTTTTTTATATCATACATTACATTTCAATCATAGCTCCCGCTTGATTCTGATAGGATTTCTAACGTGAGTATCGTCTTTCAATTGATTTCGAATCAGTCTGATAGACTAGAATGAAATGTTATTCTTAATCTCCACTTTTCAATCTTCGGTTTTTATTCCATGAGAATTCTTCGTGTAAGGACAGAAATTGAAGAAACGACACATTCAATATTTATTATGAATTTCATCCGATAAGTGAGAAATGTCCTTGTCTGAAACGGTTTTTATCGTTATCCATAGATCTTTCCATGCTTATTTATTTCTTTCCTCCGATGAAAACATTCCATAGCAACAAATTCCGTTACCAAAAAAGAAAAAAATAAGTCACGGTCTTATCATCACGTCGAACATAAACTTTTTCCTGTTTGTTCGTCATTTACGCTAATGAATGACGTTTGATAATTGCGTGAAACTCATCGTAATGACTACATATAATGTTCGATTGATATGAAAATATTTTTCTTATTGACATCAATCGAACTTTTCGTAACTCACCGATGAGAACATTTCTCATGACGATTCCAAATTGACTGATTGATTAATCTCAGTTCCTGTTTTTCTTCATCATCGAACACATCGATCAACATGAAAGTTGATCAAGGATGAATACTCTCACGCATCGAAAAGAGTCAATGAAGAGAAAAATCTTCTTAAATTGACCCATCTTCAGTACGAGTCTATACAAAGCTGTCGTTGTCTAACGTCTAATCAAAGTCATCATCAACAAACAGATTGCATTATTGATACAAACGAGAAAGAACGGTGTTAACAAAAGAGAAAGTTAATAAATACCTCGAACTAACTGAAAATATTCTCTTCTGTGGATTAATTATAACTTTCGAACGGAATCAATATTCGATAACAATTGAATGTTTATTGTCTGTCAATATTTCTAATTCCGGTTCAAACTCTGTTACTGATAGATGTAAATGAATGAAGAACAATATGAGAAGAGAGTCGATTTCTCTTGGGATTGTTTAATAGTTGCAAAAGAATGACTTGCCCTAAACAGTTAATAAAGCAACAAAGACTTCCAGTGTTTATTTAGTTACCTCGTCGAGAAATTGAAGAAAATTCTCTTTTTAAACACTTCAGAATCGCATTTGAGAACTTGTTTGCAAAAGTAAACACTTAACATGGCGAAAACAACTTGCCGGCATAAAAATCAAGTGTATCAGTAGTGGGCAAATTTGCTTTCCAAACGAGAAATCATTTCTGAGATCTCTATCAATTCAATAGTCTATTATCCATGCTTGAACAAGTTCCATTAAAGAAACGCGACGAGAAAAGATGAAGAATCCGTCTTCTTTTTCTCCTGACAGATGTATCTATTTACCTGAAAAATAGGTTTTTTTCACATATATTTTCACAATAATCATCGATGACAAAACGAAGTGCAACGCATGCGAGCTCTTGAAAGAAACGCGCACACACATGTTTAGATCTCAATAGATCGTATACATATCTTTTTATAGCAAAAGCGATGCGATGTTTCCCACACATAAAAATGCATTATGCTCTTTTTTTTCTCTCTACTTTCATCTTTCCCTTAGGATGCCGGTCGCACGCACGCACGCCCTTCTTTTCCTTCGCCTCTACTTGCTTTATATGGCTCACTCGCTCGAGAATCACATTACGTTTTTTTTCTAATAGAAAATATTAATGAACATTTCTTTGCGTCGTCGTCAACATTGTCGTTCTCATCATCATTTCTGTTGTTTCACCTTATCTAAACGACATCTGCATTTGCGGCACAATTTCAACTGCTAAATACACTCATGTTAGTCTTCACTTCATGGTGACTTTATTAACCATTCAAGTCTTGTCGATTCTCGCCACTGCTCTAACGAATCTTCTCGGCATTTTAGCGTTTTCAACTGATCATTGGTCAATTGTGACCTATGATTTAGGTAAATTACGTTCTCACGTCAGATGGATCACCGTGGAAAATAGTAGCAATGCATCTGTGCATGTGATTGATATGAAAAATGATCAAAATCTAACGTTAAACGATCGACAATTGCAGAGTATGGCATTTGGCATTAAAAACGATACAACTTTATATAGCACTCACAAGGGAATCTTTCGTCAATGTAATTATTTATCCGAAAATATCCGTCAACTTTTGAAAATCTCCAAATGTCGAGTTTTAAAAGTTGCCAATAATCAATACGATGATGTGATTCATGGAATGAATAATCCGGGACGAGAATTAATACGTAAATTAAGATTTATTTTTCTTTTTTTGCTCTTTATCCCTCGTTTCTTAAAGAAACCTTCGTCTTCTTTTTATTTGACAGGTATCTCGAGAAAAATGATAAGAAAAAAGGAGAAAAACGCGCAGAAAATTAAAAAATATGTCATAAAACCCTTTTCTAAGGATGACAATCTCTCCTCGGATTCTTCTAAACATTTATTCCGATCCATCTCACCCAGTTATTTGACTAAGTCTGATAACTCGACGTTTTTCAAAAGACAACTCAGTTGAAATGTTTGACATCGCCCTTCAGAGTGACATCAAAGAACTTTTAGTAAAATACACTTGAAATGAATATCATTCGATGGTGCACGGTTATGAATAACCATATTTAGCTCGTTATTCAAGCACAAAAAGAATAAAAAGGCATTTGACTTGAAGTGTGTAAGTTGAACGTAAACGAATCTTCTCATTGAATTTCATTCAATTAAAGTATTTACGTTTCTATAGAACGGAAAAGAAGATTACTGAGAAAATAGGCAAATATTCCTTTTAAATGAGCTTTTACAAAAACAATGAGTTTACAGTTTTGATTAATCAATAAAGAAATGTCGATACGATTCGATCCATAAATGAAGGAACGTTAATATAATTGAAGTAGCGCAAACAAAAATTACTTTTTCAATTATTAATGAGTTTTTCTAATAACGACGGTTCGAGGAATCTGTCTGACCCGTTAAAATAGAAGTTTAACGCTGTTCTACATCGACGAACGAAGAAATTTGTCAACAAAGACGTTCAAATGACAAATTATTACTACTTGTTTCCAAATTTTTCGAAGGAGTAACGAATCGGTCCGATGAAAAAGGACAAAAACTCACTTACATAACCAGTTGCTTCTTTTGTTTGATTAATTAATGTGAGTTTTATTCATATATATTCTAGGTTTACACAATGTCGCAGCTGCTTGTGCTATTCTAATTGTTCTACTTTTATGTGCCTGTACATTGGTTGGTGTTACCGTAGGCATACTCAATGGCGTTGTTCTCGCAACAATGACAATCGGAATAATCTATCTTGTTACCAGTAAGTCAACTCGAGCAATTATCCTTTTGATATTCTTTTTCTAATAAGTGATATTAGAGAACAAAAATTGATTAAAGTAGGTAAATTGACTTCCGAACCTCGAGGATGTTCCCACTGATCCTAGTTTATTAACAAAGTCTCTCGGAGTACAGATTGACACATCATTGTAGAACTTTTGTTTTGTTTATTTTTAGCTATGTTCAGTGTATGTCTTTTGGCTATCATGCATACTGTATTAAAGAGTGAACGTAAACAATCACATTGTTTCGCCTTAGAGATTCTTACCGATGATTTATGTACTTCGCGTACCATCCAAGCATCTTACTCGTTTCTCTTAGGATGTTCACTTATCGTTCTCTGTTTTATAACGTCTGTCTTATGGTTATCATTACAAGAAAAACAGCGAAAATTTGCACAACACTGATATGAAATCAAAGACAAATAATCAGAAGAAAAACCTTCAAAGATCGAATTTATATGTATACAGTTGGTGCTATTTTCGTACTCATAAAATAAATATCTGACTAGATTTCATCGATGTTTTCTTTGCTAATTATTGTATTACAAAAAAAATCGACAAATGATCAATATTCTTTTTCGTTCTTCCTCGTTAACGACATCCGTTGTTGGAGGAAGAATCGAGCTGATTGTCAATCTGACGAAAAAAGAACAGATTTACGATGAACATTCATCGTCCAGATCATTAAAAGAAGACGAGAACATGATTGATTAGTTCATATTGAGTATATGTGGATCTAAATGACTTGGAGTATTACGGAATAATTGCATTTCAATGATTTCGACATGCAAAAGCAGATGATAACAATCTACGAAGGTTTTGAGACTATTTTTCATGACAAATGTTAGACGGAAGATAAAGAAACCGATGGAATGCCTTTTGACGATAGCCCCAGAGAAATATCGGCAAAACGCTTTCCAGAAACAAAATTTGGCACTAAAAATAATTATATTAATATTTTTTTTTGTTCTTTCCTTTTTCTTTTCTTTCTTATCAGAACGAATGTCGAGAGGAAAAACAACAAAAAATAAATTGATTTTTTCTCTCTCTCTCCCTCTCGTACTACCACTCGTCTATCATTATACGTTGGTGGGCTGAGTCGCCGCTGTCGTCGATGTCGACAACAGCAAAGAAAAAAGGAGAGAAAACGAGCCAAGTCTTTTGCGATGCATGTGTTTTATGTCGAGCGAGACAATTAGGTAATCGCAATAACATTCCTATTCCTACGTCTTGACGTCGCCGTTGTCCCGCGTTTTTTTTTCTCTTCTTTCCTTTTTCTACTTCTTTACGCTAGCGTATATAGATAGAGAATGATGAACTTTTCTCTCGTTTTTTCCTCCTTTACACTTATACTGTCTTTCTACTCGCTTTGCTGCATCCTAAACAGCAAACCATTCTCTTCTCTTTTTCTTTTTTTTTCTTTCTTTCTATTCTTCTATTTGTGTTCGTTCTTTTTCGTCTTACGCACAACTCTCACCCTCTCTCTCGCTCCTTCCTTCTATGCACATATCATGATCTCTTCGACGTTGACGACAATACACTTCGAATAAATAATCTTTCGTGTTGGCGAGATGCTTGTTTCCTCCCGCTATATTCATCTGTAGAATTCACGTCGATTCGTCTATGGGTATGTATTATCAGGTGATTGAAAACTTCTCTTTTTTCTATAGAGACATCCTTGTGGAGGCACATGTAGATGTCTGAGAAAAAAAGAAAAGAAATCCTTGTTCCAATGTACAAAGGGATCAAATTTTTCTTTCGACACACCTGAGCCAGTAACTATGTATATCGTATGAAGACGTCGATCAGCAAATCATCATATTTGTCCTTCGAAATCGTATACCTTTGGTCGTCTACATGTCTTTTTTTGTCACTTATTCAACGATCTCTCTCTGTCGCTCTCCCTTTTCATTATCATCTACCATCTATGCCATGTTTGTCATTATTTATTTTCTTCACCTTGTCTCATTTATTTTAATATCTATAAATTATTCATGTAATACGACGATGAGACATCGATATAAACGTCAAATTGGCATTACAATAGAATGTGTGTAACCAATCGAATGAGAATACACATCTAGTTATATGTACTTTTCATTTCTTCCCTCTGCTTTTTTCCTGTGCATATTTATATACACGTATAAAAGCAGGCAAGTATCACATTAATAAATGTGTGCACAACTCATCAGTAACAAACCGATTCGAGATATATATGAGTGTGTCAAGGATAAAACCCTTGTTCCCTCGTCAACAGATACATTAATAATGTTGAGGACAGAAATTTGTTTTGATTCGGCGCAAAAACGATGAAGTAGATGGATCAATCACACATTTTCTTCCCTCATCCATTATATAGTCGTTCGAATAGATCAAATAGATAAACTATATTGTTATTTTTGAATGATAACTGTATATATTGCAATTATATACATATATCGAAGTGTAGCAAAAAAGAAGTTGGAGGCATTTTATTTGATGTCCAACATGCATAGCCTGTAAAGAAGAAAAATAAGCGAGAAAATGTTATTTTTTTCTTATACTCTCCTTAAACACGAAATTGTGTTGAATTTATAGGTAAATTTTTCGCTTTTTATTGTTATTGTTATTTGTTGACATAACACACGCATATGTTTTGCATTGATTAAAACTCGCAGTTTCTTCTTTTTTTCTCGATTTCTAATCTTTTTCACTGAGCCATTATGTCGCCTTGCATCGATCAATTTTCGAGAATGTCAATGGGCGAGTTTTTTGTTTTGCTTATTAAGAATTGAAGTAAACGAAAAAAAAAGAAAGTGTACTGTTTAATAGTTATAAGCATTTGAATCGTCGTTTTTTTTCTTCGGGGTTGTAAATGCATGTTATTGGTTCTTGATGAACCTTGTCATGATCACAGCCTACGTTCTTTTCTTTTTCATCATCATCATCGATGACGAGAACTCTGATTGAACAGAAAGTTATGTGTTCTTGGGGACCTATGGTAAAGCACGCTCGCGCGCATGCCCGCTATTACATTTCTACCTCGGTATAGAACTACAGATATAATAATGTTAGGAGCAACTGAAGTGAACATCTAAAGCGTCCCTGGAGTTATCGATGAGCGCTACGATTGGATTCTAGGTAGTATAGCTTATCTATTGTAATCTGATCGATACGTTTGTAAGTCAATTACGATAGTTTAATATAAGAGAAACCTTGAAAGGTATGCATACGCAAGCACTAAATTTTCTGTATGAAGATATTTGCTCAACAGATCTTTTCTTCTTCTCACTCTTTCTCACGTACATGTATGCATACATTTATTGTTCAGCTTTTTCTTCCAGCGCCGACGACCTTTTGTCCTTTTTTTTTTGTTCACTTTCTCTTCTTTCTCGTGCCGGTGTGTTTTTCGATCTGTATTCTCAGTTATATGTGTATGTATGTCGATTTGATGGTGCAGCATACATACAAATGGACGACGATGTCGACGACGACGACATGACGAAAAGAAATATAGAGAGAAAGAGAAGGAGAGAATCCAGCAGTAGTAGTAACAGCAGTAGAGCGAACAAGAAGAATAAATGTACAATGCAAGGGCCAGACTAATGGCTGTATACGTATATATCGAGAGAGAATGAAGAGAAGTAACACATCGACGTACGTATATGCTGAATTTTTCTTTTTTTTCGTTCTTTCAATGAACAATGACTAGCAGCAGATCGAAGTAGCACCTTTGCCTATGTCCTAGAGGATAAAAGTGAACTTTTTTCTTGCCTTCTTTTTTCAATTAGAATAATGATCAAAGTTTATTTATCGTTTTGACCTTGTTGATGCTTAAAGTATCGAGAATCAATTCGATTTCTTCCCATCGAAATGCCTTGCTGATGGATTGATTGATTAACGAGGTTACCCTTTGTGTGCGCCGATGTGTGATGATGGCAGCAGCCGGTTTTGATTTTTTTCCTGTATACATGTTGTAGATGTACGCGTTACTCAAAGATAGATTAGAGAATGAAGGTTGATGATAATAATCTTTAGCAAAAAAAAACTTGAGAAGATAAATGAGCTAGTGCTATAGTAAACAAACAACAACCGCTGAGCATTATTACTATAGATGAACCTTGTAGTTCTGACATTCTATAGGTCAAAATTTTCTATTTTCTTTAGCTTTATTTCTCCATTGGTAAGTAAACGTTCTAGTGGGATTTTTTTTTGCTCTTATTCTTGCAATCGTTTCTTCGTCTTTATACACAATAAATGTGATTAGATATTGGTTATTCATTGGAGACTTGAGATGATTATCAAGAGTTATACGACTTCGTCGATTTAATAGAACCGAATGACCAAGTCTATTATTCATATTGTACACAGTGTCTTTTATGTTCAAAGATCTGCCACTTGAAACGTTTTTTCTTTCTTTCTTTCTTTAAACGATTTATGTAACTCGCCAACGAAAGAGAAATTAAATATGCACCATCTCCGATTTTACTCTTTTTCTCTTTTTACTGACCGTTAAAAATGAGAAAACGATAGTAAGATGATCGAGTATGAATTGTATATGCAAAAAGAGAGAGAGAGAAGTAATCTTTCGCGATTTTCTTTTTCAAAGAAGTCTGACTCGTTTTTTTTCCTTTCCCCGCGCCCTTTCGAACAATCACGATTCTAATAGCTTCATCAAGACCTATTTCAATTTTTTTTGCATGTACTTGAAAAAATTTCATTTCAATTAATTTAATATCGTCGAAAAAAAAAAGGTCATTTCTTTTTTTTCTGTTGATTTTAACAAATGATCAAATTGATATAAAATTAATAGTTTCTCTCTCGCTCTCTCTCTCTCTCTCTCTCTCTCTCTTTTTCACTCGTTATTTGACTGCCTTCCCTAGACTTTGTCATTCTGTTTGTTTAACTTGCTGTTTGTGAGCGCAAATAGCAGGCTTTACTTTCATATACTAATCCGATCGACTCGCGTTTTTTTCCGTTTATCGACGATAGATTTACCTATACATAGTTAGTCCGATTTTGAACATATGTTCGTCGATGAGTCGTTTGCGTCCGAACAAGGATGAAGAGAGAAAGAAACAAAGAAGCTAATTCTGAACATAAATATGTGAGCTTCTATTGTGGTCATCGGACATCGATAATCTAAACAATTCTAATGTAGGATGAGCAGTATAACATTTGTCAATGTTCTGGAACTCATTTGTACGATGTCGAGATGTACGAGTGTAGAATAATAAAAATGCGGCGAGAAAGAAAGACAGATACAGTCACCTCGCATTCATTCGATAATATCTTTTTGTTTAGTGAGAAGAAAGACAAAGATGACTATCGATTCGAGAGACTTTTGACGAAGTGTGACAAATGAGCATTCATATTAGGATGAACTCGCAGGACAAGCACAGTGTTCTGTACTGTTTATCTTGTGTGCGAGTGTTGAAAAGTATCGTTCATCAATGATTATGTCGATGTGTTTTTTGGATGAGAAGAAAAAAAACATCTTCCATCATCTGCTTCTCTTTATCATTTCTAGATGTAGACAAATATGAGTAATAGTAACTCATCTTCACCACCACAATTCGATGTGGCTACGGCCGCACTCGAACATCTCGAATTACTCAACCGTTCCAACGTCAATCCACTCGAAGTCGCCGCTCAGTTTCGTACATTATTACGATCAAAGAAAGCACGCGGACAAAATTCCAGTCAGAAAAATGGCGCTTCGCCACCATCATCTTCCAATATGGACTACACTTATATGGACTATCTTGCAGCTGATGCAACACATCGTCGACGCGCACGCTCTCGTGGTCGAGCTGATCGTCGATCGAAATCCTTAGGACGAATTAAATACGATCTCGACGAAGATGATGATGCAAATAATCAAAGTGGATACAGTCACTATACACAGGATCAATCATCTTTGAATTACGATCCTGAACAATTAAATTTACGTAATACGATTGATGATACAAATATTTACTATACAACGTCGGCAAGACATGGAGGATTAATTACAACAGCAAACCATTCAACTCGACAATTTCTACCTGAATCACATTCTTGTTTTGGTCTTTCAAAATGGCATGATGAAGGTGAGTATTGATTCAATGATTTTGTCAGTCCATGTCAAATATTGATCTTCTAATTATCTTTATTTTTGCAGGGGATAGTTCAACAGAAGATATCTATGCTGATTCTGCTGTGGGCTCAGATTATAGTGAACCACCAGCACATTTAACATTTCATTCAAGTAAAGCAGTTTCGTGCGATTCAGCGATCTCAGGAACATCCTCTCATAAACAATATTCATCATCTAACTCAGAACAAAATACCACAACATCTCCAACGTCTTCTTCTCTGCTAATTTCTCCTACCAAGCAACATTTTGCAAATCTTTCCCAAATTGATGAATCATCAGAACAGACAGCAAGCACCGACCAATCTCTTTCAACTTCTTCTAATCAATATCCGACTATCAACTGGAAGCAATTACGTGAAAAACAACATGGTCAAAGTTTAGACAAAGCCAAAACATTTGTGACAAGCACATTGCCAAGAAAACCTATTGCTCTCCACGCGACGAAACCAATCAATTTAAACACATCATCACCTATCTCATTGTTAAACTATCATAAACATCAACCGAATTTTCGTAAGCGTATTGAACAATTTAGTACGACAGCAAACAATCGTCCGTCTCGGCCACGAGCTGTTACAACTGATCTCTCTCAAGCATTACAAGCATCGACGACAATGACAAATAGCTCGCTGACCACGGTTTCAGCAATGTCAGCTCGCACACCTTCAGACACGGAATCATTTACATACCCTAATGTATCTGAACTACGTAAAAATTTCGAACAACAAACTAAGAAAACGATTCCAAAATCAATTGAGCTAACCACGATTAGTTCAACAACGCCACCGCCTGAGTCACCTTCATCGTATGCCCCGTCAATCATATCTACCAGTGGTTCTCGTTCACCTTCATCCTCGTCTTCATCGTCTTCTTCGGTATGTAAAAGTCGATGTTCATCATCTTCAAGTCGGTCATCGAATGAAATACGTACGCCATCCATATCTCCCACGAGTTCACCTCGGCCGAGTTATACAATCTCGCGTTTAAATGCGGCATCGATGACCAACGAAGATGTCTTCTTTCCAATTGCTGATTGCAATCTAGTTATTAAACATAAAGTAACAAATGGGCCGAAGAAAATAGGTCATGGTAGTCGACGTCCATCATCTCCACATCCACATGCACATTCAGACAATTCAAACCAATTATCGAATTCCATGTATTCGATATCAAGTGGTTATACCGAAGAAGCTCATCTGTCAGGTGTATGTAACGAGAATGAGCTTATGGGCGGAAGTACAGACGATGCAGTCTATGTATAAAAAAGATCACTTTTTCCTTTTTTTTCTCTCTTTTTAGATCCTGTAATAGAGTTTCTATATATATTTTTTTCTATTTGTTGTGTACGCACACAGTTTGGATCGTTTTAGTGTATTCTATCGTTCCATTCATACAGACGTACACAAGATGTGTTTTTCTTCTTCTTCTTTATCTTTTCTCTGTTGGTTAATATCACCTACGAGTATTCAAATTTTCCTCTCTCTCTCTCTTTTTTCTTCGCTTCTTCCCATCCAATATTTGTGTTCCTTTATCTTTTGTTCTTTCTCTTCTCTTGTGATTCTTCTTTCTTTCTTTTTAGTTCTGTAAATTATTTGATGAGGTTATGTTTGAAATCAAAAAAGAGAAAACAGACAGAAGCAACTCGCATTGATGAACTCTTATGTAAAAGAAATTCGACATCGAGAGGACACTTTGGCTTCAGGTGGAAGGAGTAAAGAGAATGTTGACATTTTTTGTCATGTGTGAAATTACATCTTAACCTACATTGTATAAAACATTCGACAAATCATTGAATATGAGTTTGGCGGGCGAAAGACGAAAGAACATACAATGTTCATATCGATGGTTATTAGAAATGATGATGTAATCATTGATATTTGCCACATTGACAAACAGATTTCTATAGTTTGATGAAAGGAGAAAGAAATGAGAATATTTAATCGTTTGAAATTATGATCTAAATAGGTTTTGATATGAATAATTATAATTTCAAATCGACAGTGTGTACACGCATTTTCTTGCTTCTGTACGAATTTGTGTTTGTATATCATATGAGTGAATACACCCAATTAGAAAGACAGACAGACAATGCGTTGATGTTCATCTCTAATCCGAACTGACACTATTGCACATGCATACAATTGAAACTTGTCTAGTCGTCATCATAAATACATAGATGAGTGAATGTCCATGCACAGTGGACCGGACTATGTGATGAAGACGAAGAACAAACAAACCTCAGAATTAATTGGCAGTAGAGGGAGATGAACATATACACACACACACACACTCACTCTCACTCGTGTTCGATGGAGATAGTTAAGGATGTCTTGTAAAAGTGATCAAATATTTGTTGGAAGCGCCAATGGATAAAGAATTGAATGATGTAACAGTCGAAGGCGATTTATATCGTTTCTCTTTCTCTTTATTCTTAAAGAAAGAGAGTAAACTGAATAAGGAAGGATTAATGTAATGTATTAAACAAAGGTTAAGATTAAAATTCAATTATTCGATTTAAAATCAAATCAATTAATTGTTGAAAAGAATTGATCTTCGAAAAATCTCAAATTTAAATCAAGCGAGTCTAGGCCTTGATTACAAATGTTATCTCGAAGATCAAGTTAGAACATCCACCTTCAACTCTATATATCAATGAGAGAATAAATTCAAAACGAAATCGAACCCTTTCATTCATACAACAACGCACAATATATTGATATGAGTGATTGATTTATTTTTCTTGTGATGATGATGATAACCTTTCACAATTGATGTTCAATGAAGCAGATCTCGCACTTTTTTTACATTTGCAAACTGTTCATTAAACAATACACTCTTTGAAAAATGAATAACTAGTTGATAATGACGACCAAGATTGTTACAACTCTTATTTTCTAACACTTCACTAGTGAAAGCAACACCTGGAGTTGATAAGTCGGTCTGATATATTGGAAACTTTTCTTTTCAAGAGTCTCTATTGCTTTTAAATATTTACGAAGTAGAAAACGATTGAAAGAACACTTGAATTCATCGAACTGGAAGTTTTCAGTAAAATATACAATCGACCGGCTATTGTAAGATTGCATCGTACCGTCAGTTATGTGCATTTGATTACTTCAAAACGTTCACGTAACCTTTTCTAAATCAGTGACCATCATTCTGTTTGTGATTCTATTGATCTCGCCGATATTTATGAATAATTTATGAATGACTAAATGTCATTCATTCGAATTCTTTCCGGAAAAAAACTAAGTCATGGCCATCAGATTTCACATTGCCTTCTATTCTCATATGAACGAGTGACGTTATGACTAGTTGACAAGCACAAAACTAGCACTCTGTTTTGTGAATGAAGATGGCTGAAATTCAACTACACTCTATACTAGAAATTTAATACAAAAAACAAATGGATAATTCTAATACAAATTTAATTCGCATTTGGTAATGTTCTTAGACAGTCTGATAACATAAAAAGCACATCCCCGTTTTCAACTGCACTGCACGTCAAGTTAACAATCGAGTGAGAAATACAACGAATAGGCACACGAGAAGAAGAAGAAAAAGGAAACGAAGAAAAAGAAGAAGAATACGTGATTTTCTGTTGTTGTTGCTAAGAAATAATTTTCAAAACCGTTGTTAGAATTAACAACTAGAAAAAAGAAAAACAAAACGAGGCCTTTACAGATATATGTATTTGAAAGACCGCATATATACAAAGAGAGAAACTTTTGTGACATTATTGGAAGCGAATGCGAACATGTGATGTGGATTTGAGTATACTATAACAGTATATCAGAAGATTTCGTGAAGGAATAGAGTAGTTAGCAATGAAATTATCACAGGGTTGTCATCATAAAGTTCAATATCAGTATTATTGTTCAACAACAACTAGTTCTTCGTCATCATCTAATGGACGTTCACTGAGTTCTTTACGAATAGCTTCCATGAGGATCTTCTCATCATTGTGTCGATTAGCTAGTTGGTCTACGTTGGAATGTTGTTGTTTGACAGTGTGCTGTATTTGGGGAGCGGGTGATTTTGCTTGAGCAGGTTGTTGTTGTGTAGATAGTTGCTGAGTTGGTGGTTGTGGTACCACACGAGTTTGTGGTTGTGAAGGTACTACTGGTTCGTCAGGTAAAAGTGGTTTGTCAAATCTTAACGGCCGTCGAGCATTTCCGTTGGTGGATGGTGCAGGTGGATGCGGCTGTTTCGGTGGCGATGAACGTCTTTGATTAGCTCGTTCTTGTGCTAATTTTTCAACATCAGTCATTCGATGATCATCATCATCGAACAGTTGTTCACGTCGTTTCTGAGATGGATTTAGAATACCTTGTACTTGCGCTTTATCACGTTCATGACGTTGTGCTAAACGTTCGACTAAATCATGATCATCGTTGTGTACTACTTTTGGCGCTTGTCTTGGTACAGGTGGTGGACGAGGTACTTCAGTTGGTCGACGTTGGAGAGGTGCAGGTTCATCTCGATATGGTGGCGACGGTTGAGTTGCAGAGTTTAGCGGAATTTTGTGTCGAGTAGACACACGAGCATATTCCAATGCCTATTTAGTAATCGAGATCAGAAATACATGTGAAAAAGGATAATGATCATACTCGTTGAGTAACTGACGGTTCCGGTTGTGGTTTTCGTGTTTCTGATAATGTACGACGAGGAGCATCTGCCAGTATTTTCTTATTCCGAACTTCGATTTGTTGAGCATATTCTTTGGTTTTCAAGATTTTATCACTCTAGACAAAAATTAACCATGAAATATAATACTGAGAGATTTGTCAAATAAAGATATTGTATACTTTTTCTTTGTATTCAGGATTATCATAATCAAAACCTAGATAACCGCTACCAAATGCATAATTCTTTTTGAACTGTTCAAAATCACGACCCGTATACGGTTTATAGTTTACAGGTTTCTTCACGTGTGTCAGTTTAGATAGATAAGAATCTAATTGAATGAAACAAAACAATAATTCAATGTCGAAAATCATTTTTCATGTGTGTATGTAGATCAAGTTACCCTCCTGTCTTGCTTTAGCGCTATAACTGTAATGATCAGTTGATTTATAGCTAGGTGGACTATAAGCACTTTGACCAGAGCCTAGCGTCGTTTTACCGTAACGACCTATGGATGGATTGACGATAGGATATGGTACTGATGCCGGTGGTGAACTGCGTCGAGGAGGAGAATGAGTTGGTGGTAATGACTAAAGCAAGAAAAAGAAGATAGTTTTGACGAAAAGAAATGTTACATAAAGTAAAATACGGCAAATGAGCTATACAAGCAGCTACCTGCTGCCAACGTCGCTGACAAGGACAATTTATCCAACGACACTCAATAGATTTTCGTTTTGGTTTCTGAACTGAACAATGTGTAACAATAATCTGAACTACAAAATAGATCATGACGAAGCAAATCTTACTTGATCAATGCTATTCTCTAATTTTCGGATGTGTCGATCCAGTGGATCTAAGCCAGAATGGTCTGCGCCATGATTTTGTTGTTGTTGTTTCATGTTTTGTAGATCAAGAAGACGTACATCAATATTCACAGATATTTTATCACCAACTCGAGTAATATGACTATCTGTAAAAAAGCAGAATAAAATTATATTAACATTCTTCATGAACATCAGTTTAGTTGTATTTACCGAGAGGAATTGATACTGTTGCTGGAAGATTTTCATTTTGCGTTCGATTTCCTGGATTTAGATTAATAGTTACAGGTAGATTGCTTTGATGTTCAGAATTCGAATAGGTTCCTGTATCATGATTCATTGGTTGTACTTGATCAAAGTTATTATGTGCGCTACAAACAAGACAATGAATGAATATAGACCAACAAATGCTATTTACTTTTGATTCCCATTTTGTTCATTTCTTTGATTATTGTTAGTACCTCCACCGAAAAGATCTTTGCGTTTCGAGTACAAGTTTTCATATTTCTTCGCTGGATAACGATGATAGAAGTTCTCTTTGTTTTTAATCATGTCGATGTTTTCTTCGATATAGTTAGTGTTTGAGGCAGGTGGAAGTGGTGGCCGACGCGCGGGTGGAGACTTTGCACCTGTTTTTGATTGAGCAGAAGAAAGTTTACTTCCAGTGCTAGTCCACGCATTATTTGGAACATATGTGCCTTTTAAGATTTGATCACGTCGATTCGCTGATTCACGTTTCTTTGCATTCTTTTCTTGAACTTTGGCATTCGTTCGTTGTAATTCATTCCATACAGCTGAAATTAAAAGAGATTATTTTATTAGCCTATAAGAGAAAAATGATCCTTCAATCGAAAAGTTTACCTTGTCGTTTGGAATCTTGATCATCTTGTTGTTCCACATTTTGCTGATTCGACATCGGTTGCCCCTGCGAATGCTGCTGTTGATAAGGATTTTGGTCGAATTGATCATCGTTAACATCAGTAAAAAACATGTCTTGATTATTCGAAGGATAGTTTGTATTGAGAAATTCTTCGTCGTAATACTGTTGTTGATGCGGGTGCTGTTGCTGTTGTTTAAACGGTGAAAATGAGTGATATTCATCGTTTTGTTGAGTAGATACGGGCGACTTTTGGTACTGCTGTTGTTGTTGTTGTTGTTGTTGCTGTTGTGAGGGATATTGTGGTGGTGGCATTCGTGGTTGTTGAAACGAGGCAGGTGCTGCCGGTGGTTGTGGCATTCTCGTTTGTGGAAATGGTGGTGGCTGTGAAGGATTCATAGTTTGCTGTTGCTGTGCTGGTGGCGGCATTCTTTGCTGCCGGAATGATGGCGGTCCTGGCGGCATAGATTGATGCTGAGATGCTGCTGGAGGTGGCATCATTCGTGGTTGCTGGGTGGTGGGTGGATACTGTTGGGGTGGTAATTGAGATGTATGTTGATATTGAGTTGTACCAAACATATCTTGAAATTCATTGAATGGATCATTTTCATTATCAGGAATATTATTATTGTTATACGTAGCTTGTCGATTAGGTACAGGCGGCGGTAACTGATGTTGATAAGGATTCATGTTGTTTGGCTGATGTTGTGGCTGCTGCTGGTGTTGAGCTGGCATGTATGGTGCACGATTTGGTGGAGACATTCGTGAATATATATCATCGTAACTTTTATCTGATGGTTCACGTTGCTGTGGGTGCTGTTGCTGTTGTTGTTGTCGTCTTTGTTGTTGCTGTGGCTGTGATTGATATTGATGATTACTAGTATTATTATTTGCCGGCTGTTGCTGTGAAGGACCATATCCAGAACGCTGTGGTGGAGACATACGTGAGTAAATGTCATCATAACTTTTATCTCGTTGTTCGGTTTGTGGCTGTAGTTGCTGTTGATGTTGGGAAGAAGGTTGTTGCCTTGCATTAGGTACATAATTCTGACCGAGAGCATTAAGTAGTGGTTGCTGGAACATTTGATCATTTGCACCATATTGATTTGAGAAAACTCCTGTACCATTGTCATAAGATGTCGGCATAAATACATCAACGTTATTCATATTTAAAGGGCGTGGCGGTAGTCGTTGCGGTTGCTGCTGTTGAATTTGATGAGATGAAGTACTATTTGGAGCAGAGAATATTATATGTTGACGATCGTAGCTTGGCTGGTGATCTTTCGGATCAAGTGAATCGTAGAGTTCTGCTTCAAGTAATGCTTCATTAACCGTACGATTAGCTGTATTTGATAATACTAAAAGATGAAACAGATCGGATAAATGATGTTTATTCAAATACAAATATAAACAAAAGTCGAACGAATTTGCAGAGTGAAAAAAGTTCTTCTCGTTGTTACTCACTATATCAACTTATGTTAATGTTTGTTAGTCTATTCTTTTTCTTCTCTGAGTTTTTTTTTGTTCTTATGACGACCAACACGGGCAACCGACGACACACGAACAATTATCGTTGATACCGTTTTAACTGCACAATTCTCTTTTCAAAGTTGTTTTTCTTACAAACAGGAGAAAACAAAAAAAAGTGGAGAGAAACGCAAGAAAATCAATCAAGTTACTTGACATCAACATTTCTCTCCGTTTACTTTCTTTCTTCGTCATTTATTCCCTTCTTTTTTCGCTCTTATAACTCATACTCGACAGTAATACGTTCGAAGAGTTGCTAATGAAATCTACTTAAGTTCAGAATCATCCGAGATGCAATATCGAAGACAAGCAATTCAAATCTGACTAAATACATTTTGTTAAATGGCACTTATTCGTACATAACCATATGGTTCCCGTCAAACATAAAGACGAAGAGAAAGACATGAAATGCAGATCATGAAAGGTCTCTCTGATTTAAATGCGCACTAAATATAGACTTACGATGGTTCGATTGTGATTGAACTGCTGGTCGAATAAGATTTGGTTCGTACGGAACGGAATTTCGTCGATACATAGGCTGTGTTAATTGTTGCTGTTGTTGTTGCTGTTGAGTAGTCATGGTGTCCAGCTCAGCAAGTAATGGGCCAAGAAGTGGATCTTGACGGGGGTCGGCTCTATGAAAGAAACGATCGGTTAGCATTATGATAATGAGTCTTTTCTCCTCTTAGTTTTCAATTGTCATCAAAGTAAATAGAAATGAATCGACATCTATTCTCTTGATTTGATTATATCGAAATCAATGAAGCCTTTCTTCTTTCTATTGAATCGATTTGAATGTGAAATTCTACTAAATGAAAAAGAATCCCTAAGTATTGTCCTTATTTCTCAGGTGACAGGCGTTTTCTTTTTTTAGAGAAAAATAAAATTATGATGTCAGATTTAATTAGAATTCAACACATTCACACTGATTATTCTTGTCACACCTATATCATGCATGTAACTAAGTTTCCATCGCGTCAGGAAAAGAGAACAAAGGAAGAAAAACACGAGCGTTCGAAGCTCTAATCAGTAATCTGATCTTGTTTTGAAAATTTAACGATTATGATCTGATTTGATTTACCTGGGTGCATTTGTCAACGAAAATGGTTTCGATGGATTTTGTAATTGTGTCAATGGCGCAGGTGGTTTCGAATCTTGTAGTAGTTGTGTAGTTGTTCGATAAGGGAATCTATGACGAGTATGAGCTGCTCCGAGGAGGTCTAATTCAAAATCCAACGAATCTATCAATGTATCGGTTGTCATGGTTGGAGCAGTTCCTTCAACAAGTGGCGCTGGAACTTCACTGAGACGACTTGGGACATATCTATTGAAGATTATTCAACATCATTGAGATCTATTTAGTGTCACTTACCTGTACATATCTTCTTCTTCTTTATTGTCGAACGACGGTGATTCTAAATAAACTCTTCTTCCGAATAGACCTGTGAGATCATCTTCTTTTGTGCTTGTGTCCTGTTTCGTTCTGGATTTCAAAGATGACTCTTCTTGGGTAGTTTTCGTTTGTTTGGAAAATAAGAATTGATCTGTATTGAGGTCGTCCAGAGTATTCTCGCCAAAGTATCGATTGGCTAAATCCCGATCATCGATAATCATTTTATCAAGTGCAGCCATTTGAATAAACTCGTTTTGATTTCTAAAAGTTAAAATAAATAGAAAAATAATCATCGAAAGACCTTTTCGTGGATATTTTTGGCAAAAATCTCCTATGTAAAATTACATGTCGCACGATGTTGTTTTTTCTACGAACGACCACTTAACAATACAACATACAAATTTTTATTGATGTCAACGCCATCATATGACCTAATCAATTGCTATGACAACGACCCTTTGTTTCTAATCAGAAGAAAATGAACAGTTTTTTCGCATTAATACTGATTTTTCATCGATTCACTAAATTATCGAATTGGAACGAATGGAAAATATATTTCGCAGAATTTTCATGAACACAAAACAATCTCTTTTATATATGGTTCATCGAAAGTAACCAATCACAAGCGGGTACATCAATGTTAAGAAAGAAACTATTCTCTTGCTTTACTCGATTCATTAGTGTATGAAAATCTATTGACTAGATTAGTATATCATCACAATTTTCACATGGCTCATCATACACATTCTCATTCACACAGTGAAGGGAAATCATCTCTACATATTTCAAAAACTTGTCGATTAGGAACAGTATTGGGTCTTACAATAGGCTTCTTCTTCGTTGAACTTATTGGTGGTTATGTGATGGAATCGGTGGCTATTGCAGCAGATGCTATTCACATGCTTAGCGATAGCGGTGCTCTGATTATTGCTATGGTATCCGTACGAGTATGCATTTTAAAGATGTTTAATTGAATGGAATCATGTTCATCTTTGCTTGTTTTTTCTCTTCGTAAAGATCGCCAAGCGAAAATCTGCAAAAAACACATTTGGGTATGACAGTGAAATGTAGAGAACAAAAGAGTATTTCTGTCTTTCGATTTGTTTAGTTGGGTGCGAGCACAAGAATTAGGTGCTATGGTTAATTGTATACTACTCATGTCACTTTGTTTCACAGTTGTCGTACAAGCTATTAAGCGTATAATCGCACCTGGACCAATCGAGAAGGAATATTTGCGATATTATGTTATCATTGGTATCGTTGGTTTAATTATTAATCTTATGGCACTATTGATTCTTCGAGGTTTGCAGTTTGTTTTGTATTTCAGCACACTGTAGGACAAATCAATTGATTTTTCTAGGTGATATGGCTCATGGCCATTCGCATGGAGGTGGAGGAGGCAAAAAGGCGAAGCATAGAAAGAGCGGCAAGAAGGATGAAGATAGTATTGAAATTGGTGACAGTGAACATCTATGCAGTGATGAACATGGGACAGGTGAAGGACATCATGGGCATTCACATAGTCATGTGGTATCAGATAAAAATGAAGCAACAGATGCTAAAAATAAAACGAAGACAAGAGGCTCGTAAAAGAATAACAAGTTTAAATAATAATGGTCTTTCTTTGAACTTCTAGCGGCTGGCGGTGAGCAAATGAATATTCATGGCGCCTTTCTTCACGTTCTCAACGATGCTTTGGGTTCACTCGTCGTTATTGTTTCTGGCATTGCTCTATTGTTATGGCCTCATAAAGTTTGGGTTATCTATATTGATCCAGTTGCTAGTTTACTTATGATTTCGATGATTGTTATATTTACTATTCCATTGTGTAAGTTTATTTGTACACAGAAAGGACATCTACATTCTTTTCAATTTAGTACGTGAATCAGCACTAGTTTTATTGCAAACAGCACCTACACACATCGAAGTAGCCGATCTTCAAAAACGGCTTGTTGAACAAGTAGTTATTTTCAAATGATGCGTTTTCAAAAAGTAAATATGTCATCTGTCTTGCTTTCAGGTACCTGGTGTTCTTGCGGTACATGAATTTCATGTATGGCAATTAAGTGGCTCGAAGATTATCGCATCGGCACATATCCGTTGCCATAATCTAAGCGAATATATGGCCATTGCTGAACAAGTGAAAGACTTCTTTCACCAAGAGGGAATTCATTCGACAACAATTCAGCCCGAATTTATCGATGTATGTAATCGACATAGATATCCCAACTGATAAGAATTCTCTTTTATCTTTTCTAGCAAGAGATTATTCTCGGCACAGTTGGTGATAAAGAGTGTATTCTCGAATGTCTCAAAGACTGTAGTATGAATACGTGAGTACATTTCCCTCATATAAAAGAAAACTTCCCATCATTAGCAATATTTATTGAAAAGGTAGACAATGTGCGAGAGAAAAAAAAATTGGCCAGGTGAAATAACGTATTATGATGACGTTGTGGTTTTTTGAATAAAATAAAAAAAATTTACTCTGATAACTCGCCGAGATAAGAAAGTTATTAAATTTTTTATGTGATATAAGTACAGATGAGTGTCATTAGCTGAGAGGTCAGCTTTGCTTATTATTACTTCAATTCCTGAGCACTCTCATTACAGTTCATTTAATTCCTTACTCAAGGAAATCATGCTTGGAATTAATACTCGCAGCCGACTACCTACATGTTTGTCTACAGGAGAAAAAAAACTAGTTTCTTACTCGAATGACTAGTAAACATCGTGTGGACGCGATGGGAAAAGCTGTCAGTCAGAGAAAATTTATTGTTATTACAACAGAAGAATGGCTATTGATGAAATTGCTTTTGACTAAAGAACTAACGAGGATTAGCCTTATGAGTCATAATGCAATCTGCAAGATTCTATTGGCGTTACTTAGTGCAACACGAATATAGATAGAACTACTTGTTTCTATTATTCTATCACATACGTCACGCGAATATCGACGTACGATTCCTTAGAGTGACTCCATTGAATTGCCTTACATTCATGAACAATATATTCGATAGACTTCAGGCGATCTGTATGTTGTTTAGATGTTGTGGACAACCGTCAAGTTACATTAAACAACGACCCAATCGAATCAATGGCAATACTACTGAATCAAGTTCGTTCGATTCGTTGTTCATAAACAGTTTATTTCATCCTATGAATATTTCTAGGCGAAAATCCTGTCTCATATGCTCAAAAAGAGTTGATCATCCCATCTATTGAAATCATCAGTCCAACACGCTCGAATAGTTACGTCGAGTAATGTTTTGTTTCGAGGAATAGAAGTTAACAAACGAATTTTGTTTTTTTTTGTCAAATAATTCAATATCACTTCTTTATATGTGTTTCATATCAATCTAATGCAACCTTTGTACTTGAATTCCCTTTCAAACCATCAGTATATCATACACAGTGAATGTCTATCATCATGATGTCAAATGCGAAGAAAGAAGCGAGAGATTCTCAAGATCTGAACAAGTGTGTATGACAAGTGATTGACTTCTAGTTCGAATTTTGCTCTCAAATTGTGTTCTTATTATTTCTTTGTAACTTGAAATATTTCCTATGTCACTGCTTGCCTTTCTCTAATGCTTTTACTCTATTTAATCTTCAATTCTTTCCTTTTCTTTTCTCGTGTTCCTTTTCTATTTAATTAATTCATAGTTGTTAAAACAATAATGAAGAAAAATACAGTCTAGTTCGATTTCAAACCAAACTATCATATGAAATCTCAGCAAGAAGCTCAAGAAGTTCTTTCTGATTGTATCAATAGAAGATTTATTCATGCGAACAAATATTGATGATATGTATTTATTTGATTGATACGTCGTTTTTATAGATTTTCATCTAGAAGAGTATTCTCTTTCATATTGTTTTATTATATCAGATAATAAATAGCGACTTTCTGGATCACTGATTTTGACTTGTTTTGTATTCGCTCTAAGGCGATATAGCCTTCTGAAGTGAATCCTATTCTTTGACTTATTACAATTAAAAAAAATAAAATAGAATGAACCGTCGGAGTGTTGTAATTTCGAATTGCAATGCAAATAGATAAATCTGTCAAATAGTCGACACGTATTGACCGAACACATGATAATGTCCAATGATCAAATGTCATAACAGTAAAAATATTTTTTTTCCAAATCGATGATTCGATAAATTACCGTATTTGTCAATAATCTACGATATCAAGCACAATTCGTTTATCCAGTAATTTCGTTTTTCTCCTTCTAATGATTAATAACAACGATTCGCTTAGAATCGATAGGTACTCATATACATATATGATATACGCTGCATCGTAATGAATAACAGAGAAAGCAAGGTTTATACATATGCATATATTACACCTATATGTAAAGCACGTCTTATGATACACATGTATATATATATATATACATCCAAACAAAGTAAGAAAAATAAGTGATAATATGTATACTCGCTTGAAAGTAAATTCAGTTCTTTCTGTGTTTTTCTTCGTTGGATGTCTTTTATTTAGTGTATACTATTAGGAATGATGATTTTGTAGATTTTTTATATACATATATATCTCGATTTATTCATTCAAATATTGGAAAATGTCATTGTTATTTTGATGATTCTTTTATCTCGAACAGTCATTTACTATTTCGTCTATATATATATATATACATATCGTTTTTTTCTTCTTCTCTTTCCATTTTCTTTCTTTGAATATAAAGTAACGCATCGAATTCGGTCTTCCGATAGTCTATGGAAGAATGATATGATGATACAATGAAACGAAGAAGAACCATCATACAACTCTATTCATCTTCCTTCTTCTTTTGCGTTGATTCAACTAAAGAAATAAAGGTAGATCGATGTTTGATAGTGATAAATAACGTATGTTGTCATTTATTGAATAACAACTAGACAACACGAAGGAGAAGAAGAGGACGAGAATCATTAATATCTTATTTTTCAATTAAAACTCTCATGTCTTTGTTCGATTTCGCTTTTCACAACGATTTATCCATTTAGTTTATCAAATAATTCTGATCAATCGTCGACGTGAAGATCAAATTTTGTATTTTTCACTCTATCCGAGGTGAGTTATCTAGTGGAATTTCGGCAAGTCTAAAAGTTGGATTGTCGAACGCGGGAGAAGAGAATCAACAGTGATGATTGTTTGATGAATTCTTCTTTTTTGCTCGGCCCGTTTGTATCCGTCTTCTCTGATACGGATTTGCTCGTCAATGTTCATTCAGTTCTTTGCGTTTTCCTCTTCTTTCCTATTCCTTCTGCATTTGGATCACGAGATAGAGATATAGATAGATATAGAAAGAGAGTGAGAGAGAAAAAAACCGAAAGACTCGTCATGATAATTCAAACCAACGTTAGACACATACTCATCTAGACGTTCTTATGCGCATAAAGAAATCCGAGACTGGCAAGACGACTAATAAGAGTATTCTCATATTCTCCAAAAAAATAGATACAGATTGAACGTTTATATGAGAGTATCGTGAATGATATGGAAAAGAGGCTTTTTCTGTTTTCTCTATCCCGCTTTTTTCTTCTTCTTCTTCTGTTCCTTTTACTTGGCTTCTATCATTTTCTTTTTTTTTAGTGAACGTGTCTTGATTATTGTGCGGGGGGACTTTGCCGCTTTCTCTAACCATCGTGTCTTCATTTTTTTTATACTGCCTCAAGGCAACCAAATATCTTTTTACTTATCTACTTTGAAGAGAATTATTCGTCCTTTTTCCAATCATGTTCTACTGATACAATTCTTTTTGAAGAAGAAAACTTCGCCGTTATCTTTCGTATCATCGGGGTAGAAATGATGCATGAATTCAACTGTTGCATTTATGTGTGACAAGAATTATTAAGTAATGCCTTGCTAATCAGAATTTTGAACTAGGAGAACTGTATATATGTGTGTATATATTCGAATCTTTCCTTTCTTCTTTCGTGTTCTTTATATATTCAAACAAATCAAGTCGATTCGGACTTTCAGTTTCTTATGTGTATAAAGTATTCGATAGTGAATAAGTAAACTTTTCTTTTCTTTTCTCCATTCACTCATATTTCATTTTTTAGAAGACCGTTTTTTTTTCTTCTTCTTTTCTTCTTCTTCTTCTCCTTCGTCTTCTTTTTTTCCTTATAGAAATAGAAATCGACAAGATGTTGATGCCATCTCAGTCACCATCATCGACGATCACTATTCAAACATTACCTTCAGATCAGCAACAGCAGCAACAACGAGAATACGTCGATACATTAAACAATCAAAAGAGCACGGCAGTTATTAAATTTCGACGAGAGAAATCGATGGAATTTGATCAAGATTCAAAATTTACATCGCGTATCAATGATGATATCAATAACAACTGTTCAAGTTTTGCTACAACAGATGAATTAATGAAATCAGTATCAAACCCATCATCGCCTATATCAAGCACAGATGATGATCGACTTTTATCGATTCAAGTACCACCATCGTCAGGTAACACATCTCATTCAACGAATTTCACAGTCCTTTCTCTGTTATTTTCAGCATATAACATGGAAGTGGAACAAACCTCAGTAGTTCCATCATCCACTCGTCGATCAGTTCGAACATCCTCGTCAACAGCTCATAAATCGGTCCATGGTCACTTGTCTTCATTGAATCTTGTTGACCCTGATCCAAATGTATTTCTTATTTCATCTGATACGAATTCTCACAATACCATTCGAAAGACGAAACATGATGTCAAACGTTTTGTCATGTATATAGACGAACAATTCGGTGAGCAAAAACCTATACAAACACTGCCAGCAGAATCACTTTGTCGATACTTAAAACATTATTTCGAAAATACGAAAAAGTTCGATGGAACCCAATATGAACCGGACACATTGAGAAGTTTCTTATTAAGTGTTGAACGATACTTGAAAAGTAAAAAATATGAGTATAATCTGATGGAATCGCCATTGTTTCAGTCATGTCGACAAATTATCATCAATAAACGTGAACAATGGAAAAAACTAGGCGGTGGAAATCATTCCACTAACCATCATCAGCCGCAAACGAAATCGTTCTTATCATCGATCAATCTCAAAACTCTACCAGTTTTTGATCGAACCAAACCCGATAATTTACTATTAGAAATGTATGTACATATCACAAAACTTTATCAAGATAAAATTCTACTACTGGGACAATTACTTTGGGGTGATATTACTTTGGTTGATGAACAATATCTCGTATGTCAGCAGCAGAGAGCAGAAAGTCAAACAACACGATTGTATGCTACACCAAGTCAACCCTCAACATGTCCAATTCAAGCATATCGTCTCTATGCTACTCATCGACCACCACAATGCAATACTTCCCAATCACCTTTCTTTCTTACTCCCCGTGCGTCTAGTGCTCATCATATTTGGTAACAGAATCCTCTCCTTATTGAAGTAATTCCATTAGTATTTTCTCTTTGCATATAGGTACAAAACAACAGGAGTAGGTAAAAATTTTGAGCAAGTACTTCAAAATGCTCTTCAACGTATTATTCTTCCAAAACAATCATCACCGATCTCAACTTTGAAATCAAACGAACATTCATCTTCTACATCTATTTCGAATGATTCATTATCACCAACCTCGATTCTCAACGGGAAACGAAACGAATCACGAATCTCATCGTCTAGTTTATTAACAGCAACTAAACGACTTCATTCCTCGCCAACCTTAGTTCAACCTCTTAACCTTTCCGTCACGTCCTGTACAAATCCCATGGAAGATGACAGTGGAACAGCATCGTCATCACCCTCAAATTCCTTATCAAATGATCTTACATCATCATCATCACCATCCTGTTCAGTACTCAAAACGTCCTCGTGGTCATCGATAACTAATCCGATTTGGGATGACAGTGTCACTGATATCCTGTTAACAGTTGCAAAACAACGCGATGCGCGGATAATGAAAATCAATATCCTTCGCACCTACTTAGAAGAAAAATTAGGTGTAGTGGAATTTCTATGTCTTTATCGTGGCTTTAAATCAGAACCAAAATTAACATTTCATGGGACGCCATGGGAACATTATCAACGTTTTTTACCTGTTCTTTTTACATTACTTACTCTTGACAATACGACTGTTTAAGCAATGTCGTTGGCGTTTTTTCTCTATTCTCGTTTCTTTCTTTCTTTTTTGTTTGTTTTTATCAATCATGAATTTTAATTTGTTTGATTGTATATCTCGAATATGTCATGAAGAGAAAAGCTAATTTTCAACAGTTTTGTTTATATACGCCATGGGTTCCATATTTTTTTCTCTTTTCTTTTAGTACGTAATTATTTATCGGATATCTTAGCAACAAGCCGAAAGAAAAATCGATCGGAATATGACAAAGAAGAAAGTCGTCATCGAGAAGCGTATCTTTTACAAAAAAGACATCGAGTTTCTAGGTATTCATGGCTAAATAATGTTTCTGTCATTGTATGGTATTTCTATATCCATCAAAAACCAATCAGCGTCGTTTACTTTCGTATTCAAGCTGCCAAACAAAAACTCCATGCATGAAAATCGCTTTTCTTCTTCTTAACAGATGCCAATCATTTCCTGTACGACGAACAATGAAGAATTCCTTGCGTTGATATCAACCGTCGTCATTCAGATTTCATAAAATATTCGGTGAATTAGTGGCAATTGGTTTAGTCTAGTTTTTTTTGCCAAATCAGAACAACAAAATGCGCGAATAAGACAGGAAAAAAAAAGAGAAAAAAACCGCATGCCCTAACCATTGTCGCCATACGTACAAAATAGAAAACACGTCAAAGAATAGCATTGAACCAAAAGAAAACGAAAGAAAAACAAACATGTTAGTTTTTTTACATCTAATTTAAAGGGAAAAATCGACTCGATCAGATCTAACTGAAAACAAGATGAAGATTGTTCATCTAAAGGATGAACATCGCACATGAATTCGTTCAATCTTGCGTTGTTTACACACATACACACTGTACAGTGAAAAAGAAACGAACATCATCATCGTACAAGTGATTTTGTCATCGTCACTGGATGGCCAACGTTAGCGCGGATGGGTGTATCGCGCACAGATTCCATTCTAAACAGAGAGAAAGGATAATCAATGAATAGAATATAATGATTTTATCTAAAAGAACAACATCGAGAGGTCACACGATTCTGTTCGTAGTTTTAGTTAGTTTATACAAACAAAACAGTGCACTAAATTCTTTTCGGTTATTTTCATCTATTAGAACTGTACAAAAACAATTGATATGACTCACGAGGAAGCACTAAAAGTGGTAGATTTTGTTTTCATCAGTTTGGAAAGACTGAAAATCGTTTTCACTTACCTTGAACAGTCATAACTTGAGAGAGAATTCGTTGATTGATTCTTCGCTTTTTGTTTTGATTTTCGTCGTTGCAAAAATGAAAGTTTCTTGGATGTTGGAACCGATGTTGATAAATGACTACGATTATCACTAACATAGTTGTGTGTGCCTAAAAATCAAACAGTACTACTCGTTCAAGTTCAGAGTGAAAGTCAAGATTAAGTCACCATTCTCAAATTCACCCATAGCATCAGCTCTGGCTGCCATCGCTTTCTTCTTTGAATTCGAACGAAACAGATTTCTGAATGATTGGGATATTGAACGACTACGACGGATTGGTGTTGATTCCATTGTATTCGACAGAAAATATTCTAAATAATCAAAGAGATGTTTATTTGACGTGTGTATAAAAGAATAAAATTGTCAGCGAATTAGTAATGCTATTTCTTTAACCACGTCAACATGCTTAATAGTATGTTAAGCATGCATTGAGACATACCGGGATATGGTCCTGGTAGAGCTGTAGAAAGTCATGTATGATTTTATGTGATGAAAGATGAGAAAAATTGAGAAGAACATTTTATCTTACCAGATGACAAACTGTGCGATGTTAAATTTGTCGGCGGTGATTGCAGAGAAGTGTTCAATTGTGTGATGCTGCTTGTTTGAGAACCCATACTTGTATCATATTTATTCTTGTTATGTTTTCGTCGAGGTAATGTTAAATGCTTTAGAGAACTCATAAATGACTTGGACTTTTGTGGTTTATCACCTGTAAGGCCAGCGCCATCTCGAGGTGTTAACGGAGTCGACGGAGAATACGAGCTCGCACCAGTAGTTCGAGGAATTGTCGATGAATAATCACGTTCCTAAAACGAATATTTATGTAAATACAATGTCACTATGTTGAATACTTCGTAAATCTCGATAAGACATGTATGTCAGATAATCCGACCTCTCTACTCAACCAAGGACTTACAGCTTGATACTATTTTTTACTAAAGATATGTCTGACAAAGTCGTTGACATATGCGTCATAATGTTTGTCCTTCGTTTTAATGTCAAATGATTCGATCATTTTAGTTTTTTTGCTTAATTTTGCCTACTATTCGGCTGTGTGTCTGTTCATTATCATTCATCAAAACATTCGTGAGTCAAGGTGTGTCGGTAGCGAGTTTTTTTATTTATCGAACATACGTCATCGTATATAGTCGAAGATAGACCATAGTGTTTTGGTAAACTTCCAACATCATACGCTGACGTTAAGAAATCATTCGATGTTGATTGTTGAAATTGATGAGGATATTCTTGATCAATTCGATTTCCTTCTAAAAGGAGAAAGTTGACCGATTAGATATGATTTGTAAAGGAAAAACCATTGAGTAAAGCAGAATTACACAACAAATGTTATCTACCTCGGTCATTAAATGTCCAAGTTTGACTGTCAGTTAGACTTTCGACATCGTAGCCATTACTAGCTGTGATTAATTAATAGGAAAAAAGAGAGAAATGTACAACGTTATTGATTACAATTAATCAACGAAAAAAGAATTACATGCAAATACGAAAAAGCAATAAATAATATGACTCTTACCAGCTAATGCATCTTCTTCAGATAACGTTGAGAACTAGAATAAAGCAGAGAAGGTTGGTTTTATTGAAAAATAACCATTCAAGTATGAGAAGTTTCGGAGCGATATCTATATTTATGAATATACAGATTACAGAAGTTATGACAAAAAAAATTTGCGTAGGTGTCCTCGAGCTTTTAACCGGTCACGTAATCGACTAGCAAAATCTGGCTGTTGCCAATCATTTGTTGTCGAGGATGTCAGTGAAATGGTATTAGACTTTTGTCCTACTAAAGGCGATGTTCCTAATGACGACGACTTCACATTTGCCAAGGATCGATGACCATGATGTCTGACACTCGAGTTTATTAAATTTGTTTCGAAAAGCGATAGAGATGTTTGTGTCAGATAGGATGGTGTTTGAACAACAAAACCCGTCGATTCTGTTGGTATTAATTGTACAATAGGAAATGGGTTTAATTCGACCGATCGTTTTGCTGTTAAAGGAGATCGTTGAAAAGACAGAGGTAAACTCGATGTTTCTGGTTGAGCTGTCGGTGATGGTAATGGAGCTGGTGTTTCTTCATCTAACGATACTGATGTCACTGGCAGTATAGGTGTTGATGGTTTAGTTAAATCTGAACAAGAATTCGATTTGATTGGCTTTAATGTTGGTAATGGTGGGTGATGCTGCCGTTGATTATTTCGAATATGTTCGTTTTTCGAACGTATACTGGGACTTGTACAGAGATCGATCAGAATTCGATTTAAATTTGCTTCGCTTCGGCTTCGAACCATGGGGAAAGTATGACTTGCTTACGTATTATTCACTAGTATACTCAAAAAGCAGTAAATGTTAACTTATTCGCACGTTTCTCATGCACCGTAATTTTTATATGAAACGTTCGAAATGACGAAGAACGTAGTAAATGAGATGAGAAAAAAAGCAAAATATGGTAGGTGTATCGCAAGAGAAATACAAAATGTGATCGATAGGATAGAGAAAAAGAAAGGAGAAACGATGCGTCAAATCTATCAAATACAAAAAGTTATCATTAGAGTTGATCATGCTTTTTCAAAGTATCATTGCTTCACTTCGCCCTTTCGTAACTAAGAAAGAGCGAATCTTTCTACGAAGTGCATTCAATAAACCAGGTAAAATCCTTACGTACGACTATTAGTCTTTTGTTTCATACGCAAATAATCGAGGTATCGGCTTAGAAAATGTATTTACCTCAAGACGAATAATGGATTCGGGATGTTGTGGACTGAATTGAACATCTTGCTTGTAGGTCGTATTCTGAACATAGGAGAACGGTATCAAAACATCCGCATGAACTGTGTCGACTAGAGAAGAGAAATAAAACGCGATTTTTAAAGAAGAAATCGACAAATCACAAACCGTAGTTATTGCCTGTTCGCTTAATTGCTTGTTTTCGATCGATAATTTGTAAATGTATTTGATTACTTTTATCATCACATTCGAATAGAAAACGTTCATCCCAAAATCTTGAAAAGATGAAACAGAACATTGCAGAGAAAAATGTATCATATACAACATACGGATTGAGACCATTGTTAGCTATACTTGTTTTCTGAACTTGATGAGGATGATTTAACTCGAGAATACAGTAAGGTTGTCCAACATCTACTCGAAAAGAAAAAGAAAATACGTGAAACAGCAACCAAAGCCATCAAATTACCATGTAGTTTCACTGCTTTGACAATACGAACAAGTAGTCTTTTCGATTCTGTGTTGATCAATGAGTCACTTGTATATGAAGGTTGATGTGTATTATTGATTAATACTGTGGGTATAGAGTCAGTTGGTTGATATTTAGCTGAGTTTAATTGAGGAGAACGAGACGTAGTTGTTTGAATAGATGAGGTGGTAAGTTGTGCAGAAGATGTCGACTAGAGTAACGCAAGATTTCATCAAGATCGAGCGTACGAAAGAGAATTTCTTACCGGTTTAGTTGCTCCAGAAGAAGATGTTGTTGAAGAATTGTAAAGATAAGTTGCATTCGGACCTTCTTGAGTATCAGAGAGACGAAACGAACATCGAACAACGGTTCGACTGATCGTCTCGTCTAATAATTTAACAAGATTTTGTTTGTCACTTTCCGATAAAGCCTAAAAACAACAATCGTCAAGTTATGAAATCTCTTCGTTTGATCATACATGATTCGAATCAATAATGTTAACAGGATAAAGTTGAAGCTGTTGAAGGTTAGCTTCGATTGAATACTGATTAGGATTAACAACTAATAAAATATAAATTTGACCGGATAATTTCTGTGTTTCCACCGAGAAATGTTGTTCTTTGAATGTATGGACCATATTCAAAGTCAAATGGTCAATATCGAGCACTGCATTGATGATCTTTGAAGAGAACAAACAACGAAATTTCATTTAATGCCAAACTCAAAAGCTAAAATATCTAATTACGATCTTTTCAGCAGTTGTTTCAGCACTTCTGTTATTATTATTTTGAGAAACATTATGAATTTTCGCATTAGCAAATTGCAGAGTTTCCACGCTGAGTCGGTCCTAATAATAATAAAAACATGTTTGTCTCAATTGGCTTTGTCAGTTAATTTGCTTAAGGACACGCATCAATATGGTATACAGATGAAAAAATAGCGCTGCTACTTGATAATCAAATGTTTTCAGATGGAAAAGATACTTTACCTTTCGATTCAAAAGTTCTTGATTGATTGCGCGAAGGAATTCTTGCGAAAATTTATCTCGGATGTGACTTTTACGGTTTAGTAAGATATTCAACAACGACGGCGTTGTTTTTTGTAAAAATTTGTTTCTTATTCTTGTGAATAATACTTGCCAATAAGAATAAGCGAAACGAAAATAAGTACGAACAAGTTTTACTAAACGCTGATAATCGACAACGATTAAATAGATGATTGTCACGAGAATAAGAGACAAAAGAACAGTTAGATAAAGGTAGCGTTGTTGTGACTTATCCGTAGGAAAAGCAAATTGGGAACGAAAGTTCTGATAATAAATCGATAGATTTTGAACTAATTGATGAAAATTATCACGTTGCCGTTCAATGAACGCATCGATGACTTCTTGACGGTCGTCTGCAGACATGATGATTTACTTCAGGAGGATCTCTTCTGTTGTTTCATACGCCATACACTTGGTAAAAGAAACTCAATCATCATCATCATCATCAGCATCGAGCTGTCGACGATCGGCATTTTTCCTCATCTTTCCAAGTGTTTTACTGCGTATTTTGCCGTTAAGGACATGGAAAGCAACAGAAGAAAAAGGAGAAGAGAGAGAGAGAGCAAAGGAAGAGAAAATCTCCTGCGATATTATGCGTAGATAATGCTCCGAGGAAACAAACAAACGCTCGATCCTAGAACATATAAATCACATATAGAATAAAGAATCGTTTTTCTCCCTCTCTTTCTTTATCGTTCTCATCATCTGGCCAAAAGGAATCCGTCAAGACGTCATTGATGGCAAACAAACAAACAAACAAGCAACCAACCTACGAGACAACATCGAAAAGAAACGAGAGAACAGCTTTGTTGATAGTCAATGGAGTCAATCGCTATGCCTTTCTGAGAAACGAGAAATACTATATAACGTCAAGGTTAATATTGACTAGAAAAAGAAGGTCATTGATATATCTCCATAGGACTTACTAGCTGTTTTAGAAATGTATTATTAATTGCTAGACGACATGTTTCGCTAAGATTTCGAAATCCATCATTTTGTTCGCGTTGGAGCCATAATTGAAGTTGTTGATCAATTGTTGGGTCTAATGGTTGAGTACTATTATTCGCTGGAGTATTGTTTTCATTATCGGATGATGTCTTTTGCGTTGTTTTGGATAGATCAGTCTTCGATGGTGATGACGACGTTCTTGTTGTTTGTTTTCTATCTGTTGATCGATCGAAATCTCTGTGTTGACGGAATGCTGATGATGACTGAGGTTTTGGCAAACTTAGATAATATTTATAGATAGCAGTGAGAATCACACCAATCAAACCCATCAATGCCCAAAATCGAACGAAACGATAGATTTTCACTTTAAAGCTTCCTTTCGGAATCTTTTGTATCAATGCACATGACGAATCTGGATAATGGCGATAGCATTTCGGTCCGTTTGATTTCAAGATTGATAGATAAACCGAGAATGGTGAATGTCGACGATATTTATCGAGAAAATACAGATAGGATCGTTTACTAAGTCGATAACGATTTAATTTTTTGACATAGGGAAAACATTTCACATCTGTATATGCTGTATACAAAGATGTGCTGTTGTAGCGCGGTAAATGTCGTGCATGTTTTGTTGAAGAAATAAAGATATGGGCGAGATTAGATTTTGCTAGATGCCAAATATTCCAAGCTTCATCAAACCAACCATTAATTCGATTTTTCAGTTGTATTTTCGATGCGATTTGATCGAGTAACTTTGCTTCTTTTACCTTCTTCTTTCTACCTGGAAGTTTTTCTTGAATAGAGTCAGCGATGGATTGCAATTTCTCTTTTGCTTTTTCGCTCAATGTTTTCGGTTTCTTTTCTTTCTTCAAAGATTTGATCTTACCAACGACGGTTGTTTTTATCTGAAACAGAAACAAGTCGATATTCGATATCAAATCGAATTGAGAAACAAACCTGATCAGCTTTCGTTTCCAGCTCTTTTTTCAATTTTGCTGCTTCGGCTTCTAGTGGCTCAACGACGTCGTGTTTTATTTTTGAAATGACTTTATCCGGTTTTGGTAAACGTTTTTTCGCCTGGAAATAAAATCAAAATTTTCTCTTTCTGTAGTGAAAACAGCTACGTACATCTTTTGCTTTCTTGACGATGAACTCCGCGGACTGTTTCACTGCATTTTCTGCATATTCTTCAGCAGTATCCAGAATATCAACAGTTTTATGTCTGAGTTCATTGGCAACGGAGATAACCTAAGAAATATTTTTCAGCGATAACATGAACCTGGCTGCTGAGTAAACATACTTTCTCTGCAGTTTCCTGTGCACGATTTATCAACGATGGATCTTTTTCTTCTTCTTTGTCTTTGTCATTATCGGCAGGCGATGATAACTAGAAAACAATGTTTAATAGAAAACTTTTTAATAAGACACGAACGAACCTTGTTTCTAACATTAGTTATTACATCTTCACCGAATTCTTTCACAACTTCGACCGGTTTATCTAAGCTCTCTTTGATTTGATCAGAAATTGATACGAGTGTTTCATCATCCTTATCTAATGCAGACGCAACCTAAAGAAATCTTCCTATTACTATACGTTTGAAGAGACTTAATGACTAACTTTGTCTTTGACATTCGATGCAATCGATTTGACTTTTTCCACGGATTCTCCTAAAGTTTCCTTTGCCTTGCCGGTTAATGTTGTTAATTGTTCTCCTTCATCATCCGAATCATATCCAGATTCTTCATCTTCATCATAAGCATCAGTAGATGAATGTAACTAAATATGACATGTGTTATAAGCATTTTTCCTAATGAATGAATAAATCTACTTACTTTGCTTTGTAATTCATCTGCTACTGCTTGAGATACAGTTTTAGCACTTTCTATTGGCTCATCATCTGAATCTGAATCTTCGTCGTCGTTAGCCGCCGAAGAAGAGAACTAGAATTGAATCACATAATCAACATTTCGAAGGAATCCTAAACAGACCAAACCTTTTTTTTAAGTTCTTCTTTGATATTCGTCGCTGATTCGGCTAGACGTTGTTGCATTGACAAAGAACCATTATCGTCGTCCTTATCTTTTGAAGATGAAAATAGCTACAAAAGATAAAACAAAAAACTAGTATGAGTAGTATTTTGATATTTTCACAAACCTTGTCTTTAATTTTTTCTCCTAAATTACTAGCTGAATCTAAACCTTGTTGCAATTTGTCCCTAATACTCGCATGTTCCTCTTGAATATCATTATCATCATCGTCTTCGTCGTCGACATCAGATCCTGACAGGTCATCATCATCTTCGCCGTCGTCGTCGTCATCTTCATCATTATCATCTTCGTCTTCTTGATCACTTTTCTCTGCATCTAAAAGTGAAGAGGAGGAATTGATTTGCACATCTTCCTCCTCTTCTTGATCATCTAATTTATTCTGTTCATCTTTTGAGTTGATTACTGCAGGCTTTTTACTTTCCCATTTCTGAAAAGGTGCTTTGAGATAATGAACAATCCATCGTTGAAATCTTGAACTTTTCTTTTGTTCTTGAGCGTCTTTGGGTTTATCCGTTGGTTTTATGCTCTTTATGCCACTTTTAATCGTCTTTTGCAGCGATTTCACTGTTTCTTCAAGCTGCTCATCACTGACTAACGGTTGACGTTTTTCACCAGCGTATGTTTCATTATCGTCTGTAAATGCATCGATGAAACGTTTATAGAAGTTCGCACTCATTGTTTCCACAACATCTTTCACAGGTGATTTGACTGTTGTAGTTTGAACAGTCGTTGTCGGAGTCACGATCATAGGTGTCTATGAAAAGAAAACATTTTCACGTGTTGATCAACATACTCATTCATTTCTGTTTACCGACGACACTTTAGCATTTGCATGATGATTTCGAATTGACAGAGCAATCGGTGTAAGAATAAATAAACATTGAACAAGCAGAAGAACAAGAAATGTTCCGATGAATAAGTATCGTCGAATATCTTCACGTTTTGCTGGATCATATTGAAGAGATTTATATCGTCGAACGAGATGTTGATCGTAGAATTGACAAATACTTTCGTGCGAAAACTTCGAAACGTAAAATGATGCAATTGAGCATAACCAAAACAATGGAAATAGAACATCGTAGTCAACGGATTTCGGGAGTAATAAACGAACAGTTCTTAGTGGAAGCCAGAAAATAAGCGAAAAGACTTTAAATAATAACCGAAAAACAAATTTCAATAGCCAAAAGAACAAGATTTGAATATGAATTAAACAATATAAGAGAACAAGAAAACCAACTGTTACTAGGAAACTTTGTCGTAATGATAGAAGACGTTGTTTAGTTAACATCGGATGGCCTTGTAATTGAGCGATATAACCAGCTATCATATTAACTAACGGATGTTCTATGAGATTATTTACTGGCGGTGCTGGTGGTGGAGTTAAAGCTGACATCTTGGAAGTTCAAATAAATTCGTTGTTTTTCTAAACAGAATAACTGATAAAGAACACACACGGATGAAGTAACTATAAAACATGACAATGGCGATTGAGCATGTTATTCAATTGTTTTCTCCCTGGTCGAAAAAAGGATTACGTGTTTACGCTTAAGAGATATGTGTACCAGCTAACCGTTGATTAACCTCAACGGATGTTCGTGTTTGGTTAAAACGTAAGCGACAATCAAATGTCTCTAGAGAAATAAGTAAAGATTACTTCGTCGTTTGTTTTTTCGCGATAACTGAGCAGTAAAAAAGGAAAGACACATGCATACGAGTAGGAATATATAATAACAAGTAAAACTCTTACTACAAAGAAACATAGAATGAAGAAAAAAACGCGAGATTGAAAGAGCTGCTGTTGCCATCGTCTTTTCTTTTTCGACGTTTCTTTGTCTACGTCATATGAAAAAGAAAGAAAATAAAAGAAATGTTCGACTACTTCTCTTCCTCTCATCGAGTATGAAGTTTTTTCTTTCTCTCTCTCTCTCTCGTGTTGCTACAACTCGTTCTTCACTCTTTGTTTTTTTTTCCTTTTATTTTATCAACAGACGCGCACGTTTTTCTTTTGATAGAGATGATTGAGCGTAAAGATAAAAAGCAGATACGAAACCATGACAAAATCTATAATTAACATACCTAGATCATTTTGTTTTTCATCTCGATATCGATCGACGTCAATCTAAAACGAGAAATCGCGTAAAACACTTTACAACTTGCCTCATAATCTTATATTCTGCACTTGTCTCTTTCTCTATGTATGCAAACATTTACTGATCATGGTGTGCTTTTCTTTCTTTCTTTTCATCTATCATTGCATAATGGCAAAGTTAAACGAGTAGATCAGAAAAATGTGCAGGATGAATGTAAATTTTTTGCCAGATTGTCACATGCATGTGTCAATGCGGACAAGAAAAATATTTTCTCCAAGTAGTGAAACAACAGTATGGTGGTTTCTCTCGTCATTATCATTTTCATATGTAAAGGTGAGTAATTACGTGGACTATTTGTATGACAGTCGTAAACAACATGGATACAGGCGGAAAAAATGCAAAATATATATTTATGTCTCTTGAATGAATAATGAAAACAGAACTCAATTTCACTGAGTGTGTGTCCAAAGATGACATGAATTATTCAATTGTCAATATTTTCTATTCATGACTTTGACAGTAGGTTGGAAATTGATTTTTGATATATTGACCGATTTGATTAGCAGCGTCGGCATTTGTTCCATCGACAAATAGTAGATAGAGAGTGCAGACACCTTCGTGTTCGTCTAAACGCATTTGAATAGTGCACACTTTCTCCGTTGGTTCATCGGTGGATTTCAAACGTTTGGAAGGTGGTTCGTCATTTGTATGCTGACGTCGGCGGCGTCGTTGATGAGACCAGAGATTGTCATAGGCATCAAAGATCCACGCATAGGAGCTGAGACTTGTCCATTTCAACTAAAAAATGGTGAAATACGTTGTTTGATCAAATACGATAACTAACGAGAGCTGTTTGCGAAGGTTAAATATAAGGACAAATGTTCGTCACTTTGTCGAGCAAATAGAATCCTTTAACTTACATGTAGTTCATTGAACAAATACGTCTCAAGATAATTTTTAATAAAATCAAATGAATATTTCGAATCAAACGGAACGCTGATGGGTGTACGAGAAGTTTCGTTTTTCTTCTTGGTTTTCTATATTAATAGAAGAAAATGATATACTAGTTTTCTTGTCAAAGGAATACTTTTAAAGCTTGAAATGCTTTTCGCGATTGACATTCAGAAGGAAATTGATACATTTCATCAAATGTCCAGGCAATTGCCCAGCGCATGGTATTTCCTTGACATAATTCCGTATCGATATGTCGAATGTTTGCTAGATGCTTTTTAATTTGATCTAAGCTCGATTTTTTGCCGAGTTGACTTGTGAAGATTCTGTCGGAAAGGAAAAAACAAGAGCATTCTTAATAAAAATATGCTCCGATGAACGAATAAACTTACAACAGAACATTTTTCTACCTGACATTTGTTGCATATGTTTGACTTTCATTAATCATTCGTTTGACAAATTCAACTTCACCGCCTTGATCATAAATCGACTCAACAGGTGCAGCCGTATTTATTGAATTAGCCGACGGACGATCAGATTTACGAGTATTTGTCAAACCTTGAGATTCCGATAAATCACAATAAAACGGAGGATTACACATGAGAAAATCATAATGTTTAGTCTGATCGATGAAATCATGAAACAAAGCCGATGAATCCATCTGAACAACTAGAATAACACGCAAATGATTCTGTCATGAGCAATCTAGTCGTGTGCTCACTATGAATGCGATCTTGTAATCCGTTCTGTTCAACATTCTTCATCGCCATACGATAGTTAAATGGATCTATTTCGGAAACATACATCGTCCATTGAGGATTCAGACGAACTGCAAGAAGTGCATGAATACATGAACAACCACCGCCTCAAAAGAACATCAATATGAGATTATAAAAGCAGATATTTGTATTCTTTCTTCTCTACCAATATCAATTCCGATCGCATCGTTTCGACACTCTATTAAATCCTCGATCCAATGCAGATAATTCAATTTCTGCGGAATTCTTGGTATCAAGCGATCTACGATGTGAACAAGAAAGTCGAGACTGATTCCAAACGACTGAAATTCTGTCTTACCGAGACTTAGTTCTAAATCTAAATTAAAATCTTCTTTTGCCACTGCAATTGTTAATGCTCGAACAGCATTTGGATCACAAAAATCAAGCGTTACGCCACCTTTACTCTTTTCGATGAGAAATTGTTTTAAATCTGGATGTTTTTCTGCGAGCTGCTGAAAGTCTGATGGATTCGATCGATAACGATTACGAATGTGCATATATGCATTGAAAGACATCTAAAAAGGTTGCTTTTAACATTCAATACCATGAAGAATCAATCGCAAATCGTTAAAATCAAACAAATTTTTCTTTCTATTTAATCAAATAAGTTGTTTTTTTAATATAAAAAATCTGTGGCGATGACGAAGAGAGAGAGTGTGTGTGTTTGTCGAAGATTTAAACACGTTCAAGTAATAATGAAATACCTTGACCACCACCGATACAGGCTGCACCGATTGCATATTTACCTTGTCGTCGTCTTAATTCATAGACAAGATTTGCAGTGATTCGTGTGCCGGACGCACCTAATGGATGACCGAGAGCAATAGCACCTCCGTTAACATTGGTCTTTTCGTTGGGTAATTTCAAAACTTTTTGGCAAGATAAAAATTGCGGTGCGAAAGCTTCATTTATATCAAATAGATCAATATCCGAAATTGATTTCTGAACTTTCTTCAACAAGTTCTCGATTGCTGGCACAGGACCGAAACCCATCAATGTTGGTTCGACTCCACTAACATGGTATGCGACGACTCGAGCTAACGGTGTAAGATTATGCTTTTTCAAAGCTTCTTCACTACAGATAATTACAGCACCAGCACCATCACAAACGCCGCTGGCATTACCAGCTGTGACTGTTCCTTTGTCTTTGATAAAGACAGCGGGTAATTTGGAGAGTGTTTCAATTGTGGATTGTGGACGTGGGTGCTCGTCAGTGTCGAAACTTTCTTCTGCACCTTTTTTACCTTTGAGTTTTATTGGTTCGATTTCATCTTTGAACGCACCTTGGTCATTTGCCTTTTTCCAACGCTGTTGCGATTGTAAAGCATATTGATCAGTATCTTGACGTGTCACATTGTACTTTTTTGCTAAGTTCTCCGCTATATGTCAAAGTAAAATCATTAGAACATACTTCACGATTTAATTTGTCACAATTACCTGTGATACCCATCGGTGTTTTGGCATATTCGTCAGTCAATCCTTGCCACAATGTATCCTCAAGTTTCAAGTCTTGTCCCAATTTAGTTCCGAAGCGAATGTTTCGTACAGCATAAGGAGCTTGTGACATACTTTCAGCACCACCACAAAGTACAACATCTGAGTCGCCCAACTGAATTTCTTGACCACCGGATACAATCGATTGAAAACCTGATCCACAAAGGCGATTCACTGTCAAGGCTGGAACATGAATAGGCACACCGGCACGTAAAGCAGCATGTCGAGAAATGTAAGCGGCATCAGACGATGATTGCATAACATTTCCAACAATAGTGCTGTCAATTGCTTCGGGAGATAGTTTAGCTTGCTTAAGAGCAGCACGATTGGCAAGCTCTTGTAAATGTGTTGCTGAAAAGTCTTTCAATTTACCACCATAAGTACCGAATGGAGTACGACGTGCAGCAACAATGTAGACAGCTCGTTTGAACACCATGATCTGTTTTCTCTATTGTCTATTTGATGGGTATCAATTTTAATTTATAGAGCAAAGTACGTGCACGACTATCGACCTTTGACTTTTTCCTATCGTCATCATTTTAAAGCATCCAATCCATAAATTACCATGTACGACTATAATTAGTTCGTTCTTTTCCTCGAACCGAATACGAAAGAACAATGTCTAAGCGACTAATAGCGACCTCGACTTTGACTGTTCACAAAAAACGAATAGTCTGGATTAATATATTCCAATAAATCGAGACTGTCTATAATCTCAAGGTCACTAGAGAAGAATATTTCACAAAAATACCAAAGAGTACCACACACCATGAAGTGTATATTTTGCGAATGACATCAAAAAGAAAGTAGCAAGAAACTCTGAAAAATTTATTGTTCAAACATATGGTAGATTAAAATTTCTCAACTAATATAGATGTTCTCAATGCCTCCGACTTCCGTATTGATGTTGGGGTTTCCATGGCTAAATTATCTACTCCACACGATTCCAACCAATTGATCTGTGGACTCCAACAGCCACATGTTAAAATATCAATGCATTTCATCCACCAGGTGTTTTCACTTGATGGAATCGCTGATCGTAGTTCCTTCACATTGTGAATATCCGTTAGTGATCTGATTTTGGCTGGTCCGGGCTGGCACGATGTTCGCTTGGAAAATATTGGCGGTGGTTTAATAGTACGTGTAATCAAACGTTGATTTGTAACTGTTGTAATTTTGGATGTAAAACAACAGCAACCTGGCTTGTGAACATATTCAAATCGGATATATTCATCAGGTAATAAGCCAAGAGTCGGATTCGTTGGTTTCGGTTGTTGCACTGTTGGTGGAATCGACATATTCGTGAAAGATAAATGTATGTACTATTGAGAAGAGAAGAATGAAGATTAACTTTGACTTCTGATTACATTGTATCACGTCTTTTTAATCGTTTAGTGTTTTTTTGTTATCTGTATACTTGGTGGTGCGTGCTATTTCATTGTACTATCGATTTATTTTTGTATAAAAGTCAGAAAAGCAAGTGTTGATATTGAGTTTTATATGACAGACACACAAACAAACTTCCGCATCGTGATTACAAAAAATCTAAAGTTAACCAACAGAATGACATGTTATTAGCACAGGTGTATCACAAAAATAACTGAATTGAATACAACGAGATAGACAGTTATATTCGGTAAAGAATAAAATGAATCGTGGTGTTAGAATTTTAGTTGCTTTGCTTGTTCCCAAGGAAATTCAGGTCGACCGAAATGTCCATAACATGCTGTTTTTCTATAAATTGGATTTTTCAAATTTAAATCTCTATAAATTCAAGGAATGATTTCAAATGAAGACAACTGAAAATTTATCTTACCGAATAATCGTACCAGGACGAAGGTCAAAGTTATTTTTAACTATTTCTAATAACTCTTTATTAGATTTCTGTGATGTGCCGTAGGAGAAAACAGTTACTGACAAAGGTTCAGCGATCGCAATACTATAGGAAATTTGAACGAGACAACGACGGCACAGTTTAGCCTTGACAAGAGATTTCGCTACCCAACGAGCGGCATACGCTCCTGAACGATCAACTTTCGATGGATCTTTACCGCTGAATGCACCACCACCATGTGCACCCCATCCACCGTAAGTGTCAACAATGATTTTACGTCCAGTTAAACCCGCGTCACCTTGTGGACCACCGATTTCGAATTTACCCGATGGATTCAAATAATAAACTGTTTTATTATCTAAAATCTCTATTGTTAAAAACTTTGTATCTCATCTCACACAAAAAATCTTACCAAGTAAATTCGCTGGTATAACTGGATCAATAATTTTCTTACGAAGATCGTCTCGTAATTGTTCTTGTGTGACTTCTGGACTATGTTGGGTAGAAATAACAATTGTATGCACACGTAGTGGAATACAAGCACCATGATCAAATTTGTATTCAATAGTGACCTGTGGAAAAAAGATTTCGTTCAATTTTCAGTCCAAATCTCATCTACTTGAGTTTTCGAATCTGGTCGAAGATAATCCATTTCACCATTTCGTCGCAATTCCGCCATTTTAGCGTTTAATCGATGTGATAATTCAATTGTCAATGGCATGCATTCTTCTGTTTCGTCTGTTGCATATCCGAACATCAAGCCTTGATCACCAGCACCAATATCATCATCAGCCTTCTCCTCATGTACTGCTTGTGCTATATCAGGTGATTGTCGTTCGACAGCGACCAAAACGTTCATAGTATTGTAATCAAAACCTTTTTCCGATGAGTCATAACCGATTTCACGAACGGTACTTCGAATGATTTTCTGATAATCAAGTACAGTTTTCGTTGTTATTTCACCGCAAACCAAAATCATACCAGTTTTTGTACATGTCTCTATATACAAATAACATTTTGACATCAATACAAAACGAAGTTTTATTTGAACATACCGCATGCAACTTTGGAGTTCGGATCTACTCGTAAACATTCATCGAGAATAGCATCACTAATCTGATCGCAGATTTTGTCTACAAAAGAAAAACATTGCATACTTCCTCGTGAGGAGAAGTAGTCAAACACTTACCAGGATGACCTTCACCAACTGATTCTGATGTAAATAGGAAGATTTCATCATTAGCATTGTCTGATTCCATGATAAACACTTCTTTATAAAAAAATTATATATATATATACTGAAATACAAATGGATTAATTATTTAGAAATCTTTTTTGTTCATTATTATAGATTCACGTCCTAACTGCGTCGCTGACTAATAATTCTCTGACAAAAGAATTTCTTCCTCTTAAAAATGCAAAAAAAAAGAAATGTAAATATATAAGACGTAATGATTACAGCGCGAAGGAAGACGGAGAAAAGAAACGTTTCATGTAAGTTTAGTTTAAAAATAGGATGAAAGAAAAAATTTCACAGCAATAATTTGAAATACCTGACTTGCGTTTATCTAATATACAACTGAAAAGATGCCATCGATGTATAATTTCAATCAAGGACGTTCACGGTCTATTCTTGATTACGAATAAACATCAGTGAAAAATGACTCGACACGATCGTATTTTCGTTCTTTATTACTAAACAAACACATTTAATATATATCACAAATGCATATTTATGACCATATAGTCGATGATTTTTGAATAATTTGTCGCACAAGAAAGGACTCGTCGGTTTTCTTCTTAATGTAGTTGTCGATTTCGATTAGGAAAATGGATCACAGACTTACACGAGTACAGATATCCAGAAACGAAGAAATTGATTTATTGGATCTGATGGAAATAATTGAAGTAGATGGAAAACTAAATCGGATGAAGCATGGTCTATTTTTTTCGAACCAATATTTCGCGTTTCTTCGGAAAAAAAAACAAGATGATGTTATGTGATATAAGTCAGACGTTCTACTTCATAGAACAAAATGGTAAAACGGCTTGATTATATTTTGTGATTTGATGAAAGGTAGCTAAACTAGTGAATAATTCATCTATATTTATATGCACCGAAGTTTTCAGTGACTACTAAATTGCGCTTTCATGAGTCATGCTCAAGTATTTCTTGAAGCGCAATACATTTAGAATTGCAAAAGAAGTTCTGCTGTAAAAAGGTCTACTCCATTTCTTTTCTGATTTTGTTTGTTGAATGATTTAATAGACAGGAACCTGTCTTACCTTCGCAATCTTCCATATTTGAAGTTAAACCTTTAAGCCTATGCTGTGAAACGTTATTAAGTCCTTAAGAATGAATAAGCATAAGCGTAACGGACACGATTATCATGATTTCTAATACGCTTTTCTCGATGTAACAACATTTTATCGCATGCATGAATCGTAAATCTCAAGATACTATCATGAAAATCATATTTCATCTAGTTTCGAAAAATATTCATTCTTTTCTATTCCACATGTTTAAACTAGTAAACCAATCAAAACTATAAATTTATTTTTGGGATGTTTTAACTGTTTTTTTTTCATTCAAATTTTCATTGAATAAGCAAAGCTAAGAGCATTTTCAAGAGAAGCAAAATTCTGCGACAGCTACAAACCAATCGACATCATGAAACATAATACAGAATGAATGCTGTCGAATATATCGTTAACCGATGTCTGAAAAATATATTTGGATGCATCAATCACTCAATCAGATGATTACTCTACTAGACGGTTGAGTAAGAAACTAATATACAGATGATACGTTTCACACAGTTATCTATGAAAATTTTGAAAAAGCTAATCGTCGACGAACAATCGTGTCATCTTTCTCGTGCCTTCTGACGAACGTTAACAACGAAATATGTGTTTTGTATTTTGACTTACGAGTAGAAACGAGCATAAGGCAGATAATGTCTATAACCTTTATGAATAAATGCATCAATCAATTATGATAATGACGCTGAAACATTGATAAAACTTTACAACTATGAAAATATATTCAATAGATTGTTAGAAATGAAATGGCCAGTTTTAGTTTATTTTTCAAAGATTAAAATAACGTTCAACCCTTCGCAAAATGAAAATAACAACAACAGTATGAGATAAACAAGAGTGCAGTTTTCTTCTATGTATATGTTTACATGATCAAATACTGAATAGAAAAAAGAAGAAGAAGAAACTAAACGAAAGAAAAGAAAATAAAGCGAAGAAAAAAAAAACAAAATGAAACATGTGTTTATGATATTATTACAGACGTTTGTTAGACAAAGAATTAAATCATATGCACCCTTATGATCATCCCATTCGAAGACAAACTAAAAGTATGAATTGGCCTAAGAAGAGTCTATCTGTTTTTTGTTTTCGATTAAAGTAATTAGGTTTTTTGTTGCAATGAGTTTGCTAACCAGTCCATGGCTTCATTTAATCCTGTACCTTTAATTGCTGATGTTTTAAATATTTGATACTTGCGATTCTTTAATGAGGTTAAACCAAGTGAATTAGCCACTTCACTAACACTCATACAACCTTCGAGATCTTGTTTATTGGCGAAGACACATAGAACGGCATTTTTCAATTCGTCTTCTTCAAGCATGGCAACAAGTTCTTGTTTTGATATACTAATACGTTCACGATCCATAGAATCAACAACATATATGATAGCGTCTGTATTTGAATAATAACAACGCCAATATGGACGGATGGATGTCTGACCACCTTGAAAGAAATTGAAATGAAATATGAGTAGAAGGAAGGGTGAAAACAAATTGTTTTACCAAGATCCCAAACTTGAAATTTTAAATTTTTATACTGCACAGTTTCAACATTGAAACCAATTGTGGGAATCGTTGTCACAACTTCACTGACTTGAAGACGATACAGAATTGTTGTTTTTCCTGCACCATCAAGACCCAGAATAAGTATTCGACGTTCTTTACTACCGAATAAACCAGAAAATATACTTAATAAACTACCCATTCAAAAATAATTTTCGTCTTTTTTTGATGAGAAAACTTTCCGTTATATGACACTGAAATGACTAATGTCTGATTATCAACATCTGAAAGTGATAAAAAGAATGATGAGAAATTTGAAGTTAGCCATGAATATGTCAAAAAGAAAATTTTCTTCCTGATTCTTCTACTTTTGAAATAAACAAATCATTGGCCTTCCACGTCGTCAGTTATAGTTAAGTGCGCGTCATAAATCATCTTGGCGATGTAGGTTGATTGACTAACTAAACTCAAAATTGGGTGATGTATAAAATACTTTCATTGAACTAAACTTACCAGACGAATCAAATACAGGCATTGAAATCTTATCTAAGTTACGTGTAAATACTTGGATAGAGGACGCTCTATGCTTATCAAGTTTAACTGACATCTAGTACATAGATACAACGCGTTAGCAGATTTCATACGAACTGAAGTCTTCGATCGAGTTTCTGATATCGGAAGAAATTTATTTTCAAATTAGAAATGAAGATTATATGAGAAATGGTTAACTATAGAACGAATGTAGTAAGCAAAATAAAATGGTAAGATACAGTTTATGAATTATATTTTCTTTATCAGTTATTGCCGGTAGTAACGAGAATTGTTTTCGGGTGCCGTGTATTGTTGGTGACCATTCGGTGCTTGATAGAATGTTGAACCATTGCTATTCTGGTAATAATACGAGCCATCGGTATTACTATAATGATAGTTACCTACATGGTAAGACAAAAACAAAGATGATTTGTTCTGTCGCAAAAATGACGTGTTCAATGTACCTCCCTGTGCAGCTCCTTCGCCACGGTTATCGTATCGATTACCGTATTGATTGACACCTCGTTGCCAATTTTGAGAATTTTGTTGCGAAGACGACATCCTTTTTATGTATTTTCTATAATGAATCAAATTGTGTAGATTAGAATATCGGTTTATAAGAATAGCTGTTCTTGCAGCGCCTTTTTAAATACTTAATTAAGTATGTGCGCGTGCTGTATAGATATATATGTGCTGATAAAATACTTTCTTCATTTTTTCCCAGTGTCGTAATACTATTTTCGATACGTGAGATAAGACACCATGTCTGACTTCAATTGCAGACAAACACAAATTCTTTTCAAAAAGCCAGCCAGTTAGATTTCATTGTAAAATTTAGCTGATATGTGTATTTGATGAACTAAGAACATTTCACAATCAAAATGTTGTTTTTTTAGAAACATTCTGTGGATGAATGAAAAGTCATTGTTAAATTTCAGGAAACGGATAGTTTAAGATCAGTGCAGATACGTTAGCACTGTGTTCGCATCAATATTTTCCGAGTTACCGCTTTCGAGATCAACGACACAACGAATCGTGCAAGTGATTGCCTATATCTTTCGATATGATGGTGCTTTGTATCGTTTGTAGGCTCAAAATTGAATCTTTTCTCCTCTATTGAATATAACGTAGGTAGGAATAATTATATCATTATTCAATGAATTAGTTACGTAGGTATGATACATATGAGAATAAGTGGTACAATCGTAGACAGTAGAAAAGTCGCATAACACCATGTGATGCTGTACTTCGTGTTGTGTTAAGAAAGGAAATTTTACTTAAATATGAATTTGTGTAATTCAATAGCTGAGTAATGTAGAAGTCGTTAACTCGATTCGAGTATTTAAACTTTCGTTCGAATTTTCAATCTTTTAGTTTAGAATTCAAGTATTCGAGTTTTAAACTATTCAACTTCCACCCTCACCCACACCCTAATTTCTCTTGTCTAGGTGAGGAGAGTTTTGTGGAAGTTACATAAATCTTACGACGATAAAGAACGAAAATAATTTCCTTTCGTAAAAGAGCTTTCAAAAGGATCTTTGCTTCCTAGGTTAAGCATTTGATTGACCGTTCATATGATTTCTTCTTCAGTATACCAAATGCGTGGCGTAATCATTTATACTATCAAACTATTTCTGGACAAGTAAGTTGAATTGATCCTCTTACATTAGAACTTTCTTCATTATCTATTAAAACTATCTCGGAATAGATAGAATAGGTTACTTAAGGCGAATGATTCGATGGCCGGATTCCATCAAGGAAAATATCAGGTCCTGTCGTATCCGGTATGAATATGTCGGAACGCTGTCCCGGTCTTTGGTGTAGGAATTTCTCAGAAGATTGTCGGAGTTTTAGACTTTCGATGCGATCCTAGGCGTTTCCGACACTTTCTGTCATTCAGCTAAGTTCCGTCGTATTCTGGTAAAAAAAAGTGTCAGATAATTGTTTGAATCGCTTTGTTTTATCTGATTTCAGATGAAATTCAGAACGAAAAGGAGTTTTGGTTCGTACCGGAAATGTGTAGATCATAGTGACTTTGAGGGTGAGGTGTCGATGAACAATAGAAAATAGGATATCCTTGCCTACGCTTCAGTAGCACATTTACAGTTGTCTTCAGTCTCACTTGATTTTCTACCGTCATTCTCATCCCTTATACTACATCGAAATCTTTTTATTTATTTTCATTTTACAAGTGTTGGAATGAAATGCATCAGTATGAATTTGCGTAAAAACTTGAATTTGTCTGTGAGAGAATCGATTTAATAGTGCACAGGTTCTTTCGGAATGTTCGCATTGATATAATAGTTGAATGTATTTTAGGTATTGAGAAGCAATATATTTTGCATTCCATACATCGACAGCTAACGTCCATTTCTTTGACGTTGAACTGTATTTGAAACTGTCATTCGCAATCTGTTTTTAATTAAACATTAGTAACATTGGTTTGATCCCTGATCGACTGACTAGTCAATTGTATCCTGCAAATATTTTTCACCTAAATAAATAATGACATTTGAAAAAACCTCATGCAAAGAATGTTTTTTAACGATATAGTGACGAATAAAGTACGCAGAATAATTTTTATCGTTTCTGTTTCGAATTACAGCATTCGATAATGATGATTCATCTATTGATGGGACATATGAATCAATGGCAATGACACGATACTTAGTCATCATCTATTAACCTCAGTAATTGTCATTTTTCAATGAAATTGGTGTTCGGTATACTTCTACATTGTTTTTTTTCTCTTCTCTTCAATAAACCAACACAAACACAAAGAACATCGTCACCACAATCATAGCACCAGACAATGCTCACAAACAAATTTATCATCGAAAACATGATATATCTCATCTCTATATTTGTCTTTATAAGCGGCGCGGAATTAAAAACGAAGAAAAAAAAACATAAGAAAGATCTATACGTGATTGTACATATGTAAGACAGAGACAAAAGTATATAAAATGTTTTTTCGAGAGTTTTCGCTAACTTCCGCATATATATTCACATATGATGAACAAGCGAAACAATAAAATAGATCCGATTAAAAAATAATGAAAGTTTTGATGCGCTAAGCACGATGATAAATAGCAAATAGAGAGAGAGAGAGAAAGAAAAAAAAGAGAAAGATCATGATCATATCAATTGTTTTGTTTATGAAAGTATGGTTTTCAAGAAAAGACAGAAGTATAAGTATAATAATGAGAAAAAGAGCAAAGCAGCAGCAGCAGAAAAAGCATTGACTAACATAAAAGAAAAAGAAAAGAATACATGCACACAAACCACTAATGACGCAAAAAATGAGTAGTAAACTTTGAGGAACAAAAGAAGTGATGAGATATTGTGCCGGACAACAAGATAGACATTTTTAATAGCCACAATTTTTCAAGTATTCACCGATCTTGCTTGTTGCACCTACTAACATTTCTGGTTTTTGATTGATACCAATCGAGACGATGTAAGCTAAAGAAAATGACAAGAATTTCGTTGATTATTTTCAATATTTTTCTTCTTTACCTTGATTCAATTTCACGATAACCATACCATCAGCACCTTTTCGAAAGACAACGAAATTGTCTTGATTACGAATGAATATGTATTTTTCACCATTAACTAAAATACCAGCTGGTTGGGCTGAAAAAGCTCTGGGCAATTCTTCTTTAAGATTATNATTCGGTTGGTTCGCATATTTTACTCTTAGATATCCACACAATTCTTATGGAATTAGAATTATAGTTTGTCCCAGTTTTAATTTTGTTTCTCTCTATTTCGTTATAATTATTCGATAGTTATATCTTTAGAACAGCGAATATCATGGATCTTGCCCCGGTGGTCGAAGCACTTCAAGCAACGCTTGTGCCTCATATGCGCAAGCAAGCCGAAGACAAACTTGCCGAAGTACGTTATTGTTTTGTGAAGAATTAACGCTTACTCATTCATCGGTTCTAGTTTTGGAAAACATCAGGTTTCATTCCATGTCTTATGCAAATCATTCTCAGTGAGCAATGCGATATGGGCGCTCGTCAAGCTGGTATTACACAATTTCCCTGTTCAAAACGAAATTCTAATAAGCAATTTGATCTTTTTAGGAGCTATTCTACTGAAAAATCACATTAATGTCTATTGGTCCGATGGCACTGATTCTCCTTCAACAACCGATCCCGATATTCTTGCATTAGCTGATGCAGTGAATGTGAGTGTTCCGAAAGTTAATGGTGATACCACCAAATCTTCAGCTATATCTGATGCTGATAAAGATTACTTAAGAAGTGTTCTGATCGATGCTATCATACGTACAAAAGATCCGCTCAAGTAAGTCAAATTAGAAAACGAGTGAACTACTTTTCAATAGAAACTCTTTCGAAGATGTCAATTGATTACAGCAGCAGGTACAATGATAAAGAACGATTTTCCATCTAAATGGCCGCAATTCATGAATCAAATCCATACATGTCTATCAAGCGATAACACTGAAACATGGACAAGTGTTCTCCTAGTTTTCTACATACTTGTTCAATATTATGAGTAAGTTTTGCGCATTCGGTTACAAAGTTGTATGTCAAAATGATCTTTAGATATAAGAAAGTTGAAGATCGTGGTCCTATGGATGACGTGATGGTTGTTCTTATGCCACTCCTTCATCAACGATTCATGCAATTATTCACTCATAACGACTCCGATCAATCAGCACTTATACAAAAACAAATCTTGAAAATCTTTCACGCTTATACTCAGGTATGTTAACAAACTCATCTAAAAACGCAAATGATCTCCTAATATTCTGACATCAGAGATAAACGAAAGAATCCTTATCTTAGCTAAGAATGACATTAGAGCAAAAACCACTCTATTTACAATGTAAATTATGATTGATAGATTGTTATGTCAATTACTAATGTTTTACTCGGTTATCCGTACGACAGACAGAAATAAACAAAACTTCTACCACAGTCGATCGTGAATATACATTGAGTAAAAATTTTTAATATGACTATTTCAGCTTCATCTGAGCTTCCGAGTACTACCAACACAAACAATGGCATCGTGGCTAGATACATGTTGCATGGTCCTTGAAAGACGATTGCCTGAACGTCTCGATGCGCTTGATGAAGATGATCGCGCTGATCATCCATGGTGGAAATGTAAAAAATGGGCATTGCATATTCTCATTCGAACATTCGAACGGTAGAAGATGTTCATTCACATTGAAGAAGTCGATCTATTTATGTTTTACAGACATGGATCACCAGCTAATTTGCCGAAAGGATCAGCAGCTGATCGTGTGGAGTTTGCTAATTTCTATCTGAAAGGTTTCTCTGGTATGGAAAAATAATTATGTTTGTTGACATGAATACAATTATGTTTTCTTCAGCTAAGATTATCACACTTGTTTTCAATACTCTTGAAGCATACAGACAAAAAGTGTATGTGTCACCACGTGTTGTACAACTCTGTTTGAACTATTTACGAGAAAGGTAGTTGAATTATCTATTAGACTTCCTTGCTTCTACATTTTTTTTTACATTCTTTAGTGTTCGACACGCATTTTCGTGGAAAATTGTTCAAAACAATATCGTTGTTTTGATACAAGATATTATCTATCCATTACTATGTATCAACGATGATGATATCGAGTTATTTAATGATGAACCTGTTGAATTCGTTCGTGCACGTCTCGGTAAGAGAAAATCATAATAAGAAAGCCCATTTACCGTCTTATCAATCAAATTTCATTTAGATATCTTAGATGAATACATCAGTCCGGTCTCGGCTGCTGAATTATTTCTTTCGGATGCTGTCGCTAAACGAAAAGACGTGTTAATGAAAACCGTTACTTTTCTCGGAACCGTGATTCACAATGATACGATCAGTCCAAAACAAAAGGATGGTGTTCTACATATGTTAGGTGTTATTGGTAATGTTCTTATCAAGAAGAAAACATTTGCAGGTCAATTAGAAAACATTATTGTGCAATATCTATTTCCTGAATTGCAAAGTCCAACACCATATCTTCGTGCACGTGCTTGCTATGCTTTACGAAATTTTTCGAAATTGGAATTTTCGAATTCGGAGAACTCATCACGTTGTCTCACACATTTAATTCATTGTTTATGTAATGATACATCATTACCCGTACAAATCGAAGCAGCAATGGCATTGAACTTGTTCATGTCGGACACAGATGCCGGTGAAAAAGGAAAAGCAATTATTGTTCCACATTTACAAACCATTGTTATGCGTATTATTGAAATTATACGAAAAACTGAAATCGATGATGTAATGATCGTCTTACAGAAGATTGTCGGCTTGTATGATCAAGAATTACAGCCAATAGCTGTTCAAATGACAGCACAATTGGTTGAATTCTTCAAACATGTTGTCTGTTCGGAAAGTTCAGCAAGTGATGAAACAAAAGTCGAAGAAAGAACAGTAGCAGCTATGGGAGTTTTAAATACATTGGATACAATTGTTAGTTGTATGGGAGAAAAACCAGAAGTAAGGAAATGAAATTTAAAATAGAGAAAAACAAACTCCAGTTCGATTCTTTTGTTATGTTTAGATATTAGCACAAATTGAACAACTTATCTATGAAGCTATTGTTGTGGTACTACGAGATGGTATTCTCGGTAAGTTTTCAAATCTGTTATTAAATTCAGATGTATGTCCGTTTTTGTATAGATTTCTATGAAGAAATATTAACTTTGGTTGATACATTAACAATCAATACAGTGAGTCCATTAATGTGGCAAGTGTTTTACTTAATCAAAGAAGCATTCTATCGAGATGCTGCTGATTATTTTGCTGGTAAGGCACAACAGATGGTAGTAATATTTCATTTGTTTTCTTTCATGTCTAGAAATTATGAATTGTTTACACAATTATGTTGTCAATGATACGCCATCATTCTTATCACAACCCGATCGACTTGAAATCATTTTGGAAATGTGCAAACATGTAGGTCATACATACAAATCTCATCTTAGTTTAATTAGCAGACAGATGAGCTTTCTAATTTATTCAAGTACTGTTCTTTGATAAAGGATGATCGATGAAGAATGTCATAAAATCGAACATTGCCAATAATTTTTACTAATCTTCATAATAAAAGCAATATATTCATAGGTCATAGTCAATGATCTCGGTGAAGATTCCGAAGCTCATGCTGCTAAATTAATTGAAGTGATTATTCTTCAATGCCAAGATAATATGAGTGTTGTAAGTATTCTTATCGAGAATGCAATGCAATAGAACGATGATTGATGCATTTCAGGCCTTACCTGCTATTGTTCAAATGATAGCTAAACGTTTCGAACGTGAAGTAATCACCAGTGAATTACGTTTAATGTTAATTCAAGTGTTTATTGTTATCCTATGGCTCAATCCAGACAGATTCTTTCAAACATTGAACACAGTTGCTGCAAATGATCCAAGTACGCAGAAGATCATTGGTAACTTTTTCAATCAATGGATGACTGATTGTCGTCTATTTGCTGGTGTACATGATCGACGTGTTTGTGCACTTGGTCTTTGTACACTTCTTCGTATCGATGCGAGCTATTATTCAGCAATATCGGAGGTTGTACCAAAGATTCTTCCAAATTGCATCCAAATCTATGAAGGTTTGATGAAAACGTATCAACACAATGAAGAAGATGATAGTGATGATGATAGCGACGATGATGATGATAACTCGGTTGCTAGCGGTAATGTTTATGTGGGGAGAGTTGAAGTAATTTTTGCCTTCGTTTTATAGAAATCGAAGATGGAGAAGATGAAACAATTGAGCACGAAGATGATTATTTAGCAAAATTCAAAGGAAAAGTAAGTCGACAGAATAGTTCGCAACAGGAAAGATTTCATCGTGTATTTAAGGTACCTGATCATGAAATGTCCGGTGATGGTCTTGATGAAGATGATGATGACGACGATGATGAAGGCAGTGATTTTGATATAGATGAAACAGATCTTGAATCCTATTCAACTGTTCTCGAAGTAAATGAAGATATTGATGAATTTCAAATCTTCTGCGAGAGTTTACAAAGTAAATTCTTCACTAGCAGCTTTCATTTTCAACTGATATCCGTTCTTCTAGAACTTCAAGCAGACACAACTGGCTATAATCAAGCATTATTACAAAGTTTAACTGCTGAACAACGTACACACATACAAAACATCATTCACTATGCTGAAAAACGAAAACAAGAGAGAGGTGCGTTTTGTTCTTCTCGCATGTGGTTGATTTCGAAAACAAAACGTTTGTTTTTAGAATCCAATAAAATTCGTGATGCCGGTGGTTATAATTTCTCACAATCAGCCGCTTCTGGCCAACCGACGAATTTCAACTTTGCATCCAATGATCCAATAATCAACATTCTACAAAATCAGAAATGATCTTCGTTCTTCTAGTGTTTTCTCTTTTCGTTTTTTACTGTTTAACACGAATCGTTAACAAGAAGAAGATATTTTATGGTTCCGGTTATTGTTTTTTTTTTGTTGAAAAAAAAACTAATCATCAAAGTTTCAATCGTCTTTGCTCATGACCAACTCGACAAGGATGCATAACGTCCCTTTATGAAAATGTTGATCGAATTTACAAGGTCTCGTTTTTTGACTCTCATTCGGCCTTGTAGAAACCAATTGTATGAAGTGGGCAAATTTCAATTAATTATATCGAATAGGTTTTCCTGCTTGACATATTCAGTGGAATGTAACAATTTTGATTCGATTTAGTTCGTTTTTGGGCTAATCAAGATAATTAGTGATTGTTTCGTGAAAAAGAATTGAATAATTGACGATAAGAAAGAGCACAACAAGACTGTTTTTGAAACGGTCGAGTTTCAGTGTTGTCGAAAGGAAAAAAGACTGATTTCTTACAGCAACGGCATCATTTTACCGATCGTGTAAACAAATCAAAACAGCGCAGTTCGACAAAAAGAAAAAAAATCAATTTTTCTCCTGAATAATCGAGTTTGTCTCTCATATTATATCAATAGAAGGAAGCCAATATTATAGATCGATATTATTGACAAATATTACCTTTGACGATTGATTATACTCGAGTAAGAAACAAAAAGTCAATCCAAGAGTTTTGTCAAGACAATGTCTGCACGGAGTCGACCAACGACTGGCTGGTCAACAGCCTTGTCAGCGACGACGCGATTGAGCAGTCTTTCTAATCAAACAGCACCTTTGGTAACAACCCGACGAAAACTATTTCGACAGATACCAAATAATCAGAAGAATTGTTCACAACGAATGAAACAATCCAAATATGATATAGAGGAATTGTTTAACTTATATTACTCAAACGATATCAAATTCGACACATTTCAGAAACAAATCGTTACTGGTAAAAAAAAGAATTTTCATCTTTTCAATGGAAAAAATACTTTGAGTTTCTTAGGAACACGGATTCCAATGTTACGATCAGTGCCCGTGTCACACCAGACTTTGACGAATACGTCGATAGATACCTTCGATTCGAAACACTGTGTCACACGAGAATTATTGATAAGTAAGTCAATTTTGAGTGAACATCGTCAGATAATTTTGATCACATGTTCTTTTTTTCTCCGAAGACAATGAACAGCAACTCGTTGCTGATACGTTAAAAACAAATCCAATTACTGAAATACATGAAGTTAATGAAGATTTGACACCTGACCATTCATCGATCCGTCATGTATCTACCCCAATAACGATTCCAACCGCTCCGAATCTACCGGAAAGTTTTTCAACAATTGAACAAAACGAATTATCCGATCCACCTTTGGTTAAAAGTGTCACTTTTCTCGACGACAATTTGCAGGAATCGCATGAAACGATCGATACATCAAAGGAACGTCCGATGTCTTCGAAATCAATAGCGTCATCATCATCATTATCAAATATACCAGTCAATGTCACAGCACCACCGCCGCCATCACTAATGGTAATGAACAAAACTCAAAAAGATCTCCCATCGCCAAGGATTGCTTCATCAAGACCACCCATTGTAACTGGTTCGGCAATGCCTGTCCGACAACGATTCTACACAAGACTGTCGGAGACTAGACAATGTCCAAAATCAAATGTCACATTGAATTCTCGCCAACTAAGTCCAAAACATCGGTTCGTTAAGAAATAGATCTGTTTCCTCCGCTGAATAATAATTATCTTGTCAACGTTTGTTTTCTAGTCCGCCTTCAGCATACACTCACATATCTATTGAATCAGATATGCCTGAATTACCTGCTTACACTGGCACACAACGCACCGTATCAATTCCATCAAAATGCAGGTTAACTAAACAAATAGCTACGCATAAATATCTGATCGCTAATCAGGTTTCTTTTTAGTCGTTACGTTCTTGTCACATTTCCCGAAGCTCCTCTCCGTTACAATTCGCCAACATACGTTGAACGTCTGCTCTTACCTGAACGTTTTCCGACATTATTTCGAAATATTCTCCATAGCTACGATTCTCGTACTTCACGTCAGCATAAAACCAAATAAAGATTTTCGTTTTGTTTGACGAAAAAAGGAACTGATTTGCTTGTCATTGTATTTTCTTTTCTCTTTTTTTCAAAATAAAATTCAAACAACAAAGTTTTCCAATGTAACGATCAAACAAAAACAAACAAAATTCAATCATCGGAGATATTATATACATATAATGATAGGTGAAAAGATGATAAGGTCAACACTACCGGAAAAATACACATTTACATAGACACTGTTTGTTCTCATTTACTGTACGAAAAACAAAACCTGAGTAGAGTTGTTTTTTTCAAAGCAGGAGATGAGGTCGTTCACTTTTGAATTGAGGAATCTATCAATGAAAATTCGTTCGATTTCGGAGGAAGATCTCTTGTTGAAATATCATTTATACTTGATGAGGACTGCTAAAAGAACAAAATCGAGACTGGTCGTCAGTCAAAGATATTCAGCGCAAGAAAATTACCGTCGATATGATGATTTCTAGAGGAGAAGAAGAAAAATATAAGCAAAATAACTAGTTTTGGGAAAGAAGTCAAATATCCTCTTTACCTTGTTTTCGTTCAGTATCATTGGTTCATTATCTTGTTGATGAGAATTCTCATTTGTGGTCATGGATGAAACTTCTTTGAGAAAGTTTGATGGAACTAATCCTTTGCTGCCATTTTCTAATTCACCAAAGTAAAATCCATCGTCATGAACATTTCCATGCACGTAGATAGTATCACCCGATTGAAATGATAATTCTTCGTCAGGATTAGCATTAGGAGAATGTTCTGTTGGATTATAATCAAATAAAGCTACCATTTTCTTTATAGATTGTAGCGGAGATTTGGAATTTGTTTGATTCGTACCAGGTGATAGACGTTTTGTTGCTGATGAAGTTGTCGCAGTCGAACTCGATGCCACTAGAAGGTTGAAGAATATATTCATGATTCAAGAAGATGATCATTTAACTTACTAGACGACATGCGATTGGAATTGTCTAAATTCATAGTACCAGCAAGTAAATGTGCTTCTATTTCGGCATCATCGAGTTGAACTTCGGAAATCATGTTACTTGGCACAAAACCTGTGCGACCATTTTCAGTTTGTCCAATGTAAAATCCATCGGCATCTTGATCACCATAAATCTATACAGAAAGATTTGTATTGTCGATGAAAACGGTTCTTCATAAGAAGAAATTCTTACGCGAATCAATTGTCCTTCTTTGAATGGTAACTCTTCTTCATTATCTTTATTTGGTGACATGGCGTTTGGATCGTAGTCGAAAAGACCGATAAATAAACGTGGAGGATTAGTTGTTTTAATCATATGACTATTCATCAATGGGACAGATGTTGTCGATGATGTTGCTGCAGGTGTTTGTTCTTTAGCTTTGACAGGTTTCATTGGTACAGGAGGAGTGATATGTTGTTCTTCTGAAGATGTGGATGTATGACGTGGTGAAGACATTTTTGCTTTGTTCATGTGTGGACTGCCGTTGATGGGTGCAGCTGTTGTTCGTTTTGTATCAGTATGTTCACGTTGTTTTACCGGTGAGATTGTTGTAGATGCTTTACTTGTTTTTCGTTGAGTACTCGGAGATTTCATAGGCGTTGGCACATCTTCTGGCTGCTGTTTCATGTAGGCATCATAACCGAAACGTTGCTGTGGTTGATCGTGTTGGTCGCGATTACCATTTTTCGATTTGACTGCCGAAGCAATGATGGGACTATTTGGACTCGGAGAATTGATTTCAATTTGCGGCACATCTGTATTAACAGATGCCGCTGAAGGTGCTGTCGAAGAAGATTTTGATGATGATTGAATCGGTGGTACACCAACGAGCCGCGTGGAAGTTTTATGAATTGGACGGATTTTATCAGGATTAGCTGTTGAGGATTTTATCGGTGGCGGTGGGGTATTCATCGACGGTTGATTTACAACCGAGGTCGGTGGTCGAGAAGATGGATTACTCGTCGTCGACGGTGGCGGTGGTGGTGGCAATGGTTGCGAAAAATCTTGCTGACGGGAGAACTAGAATTAAAAACCAAACTTTCCCCTATATATGTGAAGATGAAGAAAATGAATCAGACCTTTGACGGAGTTTCTGCACTGGTTGATGGCGGCGGTGGTGGTGGTTGAATAGGCGGGGGTGGTGGTGGTTGCACTGGAGGTGGTGGTAGCTGTGCAGGAGGAGGTGGTGGCGGTGGAAGAATTTGCGGTTCAGGATTTGCTATTTCGTCTTCAGAAGTTGTTCTTAGTGTAATGGACGAGGATGCTGTCAGTGGTACGGACTCTTTATCAAAGGCTTCTTCACAAACTGGAGGAATTGCAGGTGGTGAAACGTCCATATCCAACTAAACAGAGATACAAAGGTGTAATTAAAAATATCATAAGCTAGAGTTAATTGTCCTACTTTTTTCAAAATTTCATCGAGATCTATTGGAGCAGAATCGTGTGATTCCCCTTCATTTTCTGTTAATGTGCGAATCGTTAAGAATCTTCCGTGATGTATTGTACTCATGTTAATGACAGTATGATCATCTATAATCAAAGAAAATGATCTCAGGATAATTTTTCTCGTGTTCAATGACTGACTTGATGGATTTGTTATGTCTTGTAATTGTCGACCATCAACAAGAACTCGATAGCCACGAGCAGCAGTTGTCGACGATGTCGGTTGCTCCCAAGAGACAAGTAGCGTGTTGGATTGTGGACCAGCTATTACTTGCACTCGATTAGGCGGCTCAATAGATTCGTCTACAAATCGAAATCAATGAAAATTTCTTTTTTGAGATCAAACGAGAAAACAAACCGAATGAAGTGGTGCGAAATTCAATCGAAGCTGCTAGTTGTTGTTGTGTGTTTGCCACATTGTTTGGTTTGGCTTTGATCGTTACTTTATGTACCGTGTTCGGTATTAAACCTGATAGTTTAAATCGATAAACTCCGGCTTTTAATGTTTGAACATCAATATCATTCACGAATAGTTTATGAACAATATCGTTCGATGCAGGCCACCAGGAAACAACAGCTGATGTCTGATTAATTCGGTCAACACGTAAATCACTTGGTGCGTAGGATACATCATTCACGTTTCCATTAGAATTTGACATTGCTAGCAGTACTGTACATTCTTGGTCACGAGATAAGCCACGCTGTGTGATAGTTCGAACACTTATACGATGATGTTTTTCATTTAGATTGATGTTTTCAATTAATGCACGTGTACGTTCATTAGCACGAATAGTTGTGTATAAGGAATGATCAAGCAGTACTTGATAACCAAGTACTTGGACTGTATTTGTGGATGGAGCATTCCAGGCGATTAAGACACTATTGGTGAGATATTTTTCTACACGGAGACTCGTCGGACATGGAACTAAAGAAATGCATTCGATCAAATCCCATAAATGAAATGGATTTAGCCATTCTTACCATGTTTACCAAAGGAAAGACCATTTGTTGAGGCAGATTCCGAAAGATTTCCAGCCGTTGCTAGTACTGAAAAGAACAAGAAAGAATGCTCTTAATTTCACAAGACTAAATTTTCTTTTCTTAAATATTACATTGCTTCCGAAACATAGCTGGCACATTGACAGATGTAGTAACTTCAGAATTTATACTAACGGGTTGATCACGACGTGGTGATATCGTTCCATCTATGAGAGAAAATGCCAGAAGATCAACAAAGAAGTCGAAAATTTGCTCTACCGGTAAGTGGTTTTCCTATCAGCCGTTGAACTATATGTCGTATAGTTTCAGGTAGGTCATTAGGATTGAGAATTGATTCAACTAAATTTGATGGAATTAAACCATACCGACCCTCCAGATTTCTTCCATCATAAAATCCATCCTAAAAACGATGATAGCATTGTATGTGATTCCTATCATCAATTATCGATTTACTTCATCGACATCTCCATAAGTCAGATAGTATTCTCCGATACGTAATGGTAGTTCTACTTCCGGATGATCATTAGGCGAGTATTGCAATGGTTCATAAGAATATTTCGCAACGACGACTTGAGCTGTTTGAGTATTCTGACACATATTCGATTTGATGTCTTGATTTTCTACTGGATTTTTCGATTGACTGCCGATCGATTTGACCAACGGTCGTTGTTGAACTGTTGTAGCTAATGAAGCTGGTGGCATAGCTGAGTTCATCATGGTATCTGATGGCGATGTTTGAGAGTCAACCATAATTGGCAAAGGCCATGGATGAGGAGATGGTATTGGTGAGGAGTGATTATTTGAAAGCATAGCCACGGATGACGATGGCAACATTCGATCGCGTCTTGCTTTCAGAGATTCAAATTCGAGAAGAATCTCTTCATGTTTCAACGATTGTAATTCTGTTTTTCGTTCGAGATCATGAATTTTTTCCTGAAAAAAGACTCAATTAATAGAGGATTGATATGAAGATGATAGATTGAATTACTTCAAGTAGATGAATCGTGTCTTGATGTTCTCGTTTGGTTGCATCGTGCATCTAGAAGAATTTTCAAGAGACGTAGGGAACAATTGCGAGGAAAACTTCAACTAACTCTTTGAAATTGTTCAAAATCATCTTGTTTTCGTTTCAATTCTATTTTATTTACTTCATTTTCAACGTTCAATTGCTTTTGTAAATCATTGCTATCACGTAATGATTTGATTATTGCTTCTAGTTCACGAATTTTCTGGTTAAGCTGCTCGTTTTCACGTCGTTTCATATCACATTCAGACATTTTGGAATCCGAAGTCGTCCGAAATCGCTCACATTCTTGCGTCAACTATTGAATGAAAAGAGAAAAAAAGGCATACATAGAGATGCGGATTGATATTGAGCACATTGCATTATTTATTCAAATATTGATTATTTTTCTTTCCTCACGAATTTTTCTGCATTTTATTAATGCATAGAGTCATCACTAACCCGTTCATTAGTATTTGTTGCATTGCTAATTTCGGTGCGCATTTGCGTGTTTAGCATAGAGGCACTTTCGAGTTCTTTGATCTAGAGCGTAAAGAAAAAATGTATCTTGAGAATAGAAACAAGAGCAGGGAGGGAGGAGTAAAGAGAGAGAGAGGGAGACAAAGCACAACGAGGAAGAAAAAGATGAATGCTATGGTGCAAGTACTTACAAGCCGAGCATTTTCTTTGTTCAGATTTGCTAGTGCCATTGCATGATCGTCGGATTTTTTCTGCTGTTGGCGTTCGAAGAAAGCAAAAAAGAAAAAGAAAATAGAATGAAATAGAGAACAACAAAAAAAATACGAGGAGAAAAGAGGATAGTTTTCTGCATCATACAATTGTGAACAGGTCGGTTTCTTTCTCTTCGCTAACAACGAATGAGGCGGGCAACCAACCAACCAAACAAGCTAGTTCTCTCGATTCCGGAAACATGATCTTTATTTCTTTCTCTTGTGCGTCTCACCCTTATTTTCCACCCCTTTAGCACTTTTTGCTTTGGAATATTATATGTATTTAGAATGTGGATAGGACTTACGCTGAGTTGAATTTCCGTTTGTAATCGTTCGACTGTTGCCTGAAGATCTTGACAACGATCTTCAACTGCCTGCATGGTTAAAAGGTCATTTTCTAATTGTGTCTTGCGCAGATCAATTGCTTGAAATGTTTCTCGATCTTCGTTATATCGTTGTTTCAACATCTGCAAATCTCGATTTTCAGTCTGAAGATATTTAATTTCATCGAGTCGTTTCCTCAAGATTGTTTCATGGGACTCTTTCATTTGATTACGTTCTTCGCGTAGCAAATCATTCGCTGCACGTAATTGTTCATTATCAAGACGAAGTTTGATGTTCTCATCATTGAGATGTTTGATATCATTTTCATAACTGTTCTGATTATCCTGGTATTTGTCTTTCAAATCGTTGTAGTTTTGTTTTAATTCATTGAATTGATTGAATAAATCATCGTATTGACGACGTTGGTCAGCTTGCTCTGCTGATCGCGTTCGATCGCGTGTTTCGATCTGTGTTAAACGTGCTAATTCGCCAAGTAAATGTTCGTTTTGGCTTTTCAATTGCTCGTTTTCACGTGAACAATATTCGAACGTTGATTTTTCATTCTTATATGCATTTTGTATTTCCACGAAGCGTTCTTCGATCTCTGTTAGATGTGTATACTCATTTTGAAGATGTCTATATGCTTCTTCAAGTTCAGCATATTGTTGAAGCTATTAGAAACAAAGAAAGAATAGAAGAATAGATACGATTCTGTTCTTGCTGATTGAACGTCTTCCAACAGAGAAAACGGCTTTAGAAGATTAAAACAAAAAAACGAGAAAAAGCGGCTTAAATGAAGTTGACAGTTTTATTCCTGAGGACCTATGATGAGTGACTGGTTATTTCGATGACGATGACGAAGAAAAACAAAATCATGAAAATGAGTATCTTCTAACCTGTAATTTCAGTTTGGTGACATGTTCGTCTTCAGCGCGTGCCAAACGATGTACTTCACTTTTTAGCGCTTCATTCGTGTCTTGTAATGCTTGATAATGAAAGGGATCGATAGAAGCTGCTGCTGAAGAATTAGTTCTCGAGCGGCCACTTGCTGTTGTTGCTGTTGTCGGATATTGTTGCTGTTGTTCCGTGACATTCGTCGTTGTATTCGCTGCTGATGATGGCTAAACAGAAACGGAACATGTGAATAACGAGACACTTTCGATGACGATTCGCAATGAAATGTCCGTTTGGCAAACCTGTGACAATGTTTGTTGTAAATTCTGTTTTGATGACTTCACATCGCGAATAAAACCGGTAAAACGCGGCGATGATGAGCTGGTCATAATTGTTTTCGATAGTTTTTCTTTATTTTATGTTTAAGAGAATCAATCTCTACTTTCTCTATTCTCTAACTAATGCTTTATTCTTGTGGTTCAGCTAAGTTTGATACTACCACATCTACATACATACATACACGCACACGCGAGCGTAAATAACTAATATGATTATCTCTGAGAAAGAGAGGAGTCTTCTGCAACCGGTAGTGGTGTGGTAAAAAAATATTCCCGTTTTTTTTTCTCGTTCTCTCTCACACTCTCTTTTGCAACGACAAGAGGAAAAAACTGATGAAGAAAAAGCAAAAAAAAAGTGGGAAACAGAACAGAAACTTAACGAGAGAAATAGTCACAAGAAGCAAAAAGAGGAATGTTCATCGACCGAACGAGGCCTCGCTCTAGCGCGCGTGCCGATGAAGATGTCTTTCTATTTGCACTTTTTTCCTTCTTCTCTCTTTCTCACATGTCTTTCTCACAATACATGGAAGATTAGAATGACTGATGAAAAGCAAGAGAATAGAGAAAAACGAGAATGAAAGAGAGAGAGAGAAACTATCGAAGTGATTCGATAAATAAGAAAGTTTTCTTTTCAATATGCACATGAAAAAAATCTTGTGTTCTCTCCTTCCAGTTTCTTTCATCAAGGAAATGGATCGAACAACAATAAGAAGACGTCTGTCTACCTAAGAGACAGTCAATAATGTGGAAAGAAAGGCAGTTTCCGTCATCTTTCAATGGGATGCTCGAAGACTTACGCCTATATTTGCTGTCGAGTTCAATGCTGATGTTGTTCTTGAAGCCAAAAGACGTCGTTCAAGATGAAGTTTTTCAATATTTATCTGTCGTAATGCTATACCAAGATGATTTGCCTAGGAAAAGAAAAAAACACAAATATTCATAGGAATTACGCGACGATGTTTGTTTGGTTATCCATTACTGTCGATAATTCTTGCAGTTGAATACTTAATTGTTTGATTTCATCATTTTTTTTCTTCAATAACTTCTGATATTCGATAGCATCTTTACTGGCTTGCTTTGCTAATGCTCGTTTGATTAATTCTTTATCGTGATCTTTCTAAAAAAGATGGTAATCATTATGATTTCAAATCTTTGCATCCGCTTTCTCAATCAGTTACTGGTTGCTCCTGTTTAAGGACTTCCAATGTTCGTTCGAATCGTTTGACACGATCGTGTAATTCAACGAGATCCTGTTGTGAAGACTGTTTTTGTTCATCATGAAGATGTTGGTTCTAAGTTCGATAGAGAACAAAGGAGAATATTAAATTAACTTGAAAAAATGGTATAAGAAAAAAAAAAAGAACACGAGAAGAATGAAAAATCCCTGTAGATCATAAGTTGCCGCTCGTCCCTAAAGTCATCAACAATCGTCACTTGAGAAAAATTCATTTTCATCGAGTGAAAAATCGATCGCACCACATGAATTAATCCCTTGCACGATTTTTACTAAACGACGTTTCGTTCGTTTATATATTTCGAGTAAAAATGGCAAAACCCTGATAAGAATTCTAGGAAAGTAAAACAATGCTTATTTAAAATAATACACGCTAGTTTAAATAGAAATGAAGAGTACAAAAACAACATAGAAATTTCACATCGTTATCGAGATGAAAAAAAAATTCCACAATAAAATGACTGCCTAGTCGCTAGATGCTTGTTTTAGATAAGCAATTAGATCCTTTCGTTCCTCATCCTTTTTCAAACCAGCGAAAATCATTTTTGTCCCTGGAATGTATTTCTTGGGATCTTTTAGATAGATCCAAAGAGTATCACCACCCCAAGTGATATTCTTGTTTTTGTTAGCATCACTGTAATTAAAGCCAGGAACTGAACCAGTGTGTCGACCAAACAAACCGTGTAGATTTGGTCCTTGTTTATTACCGCCATCTTTTTCAGCAGTATGACATTGAGAACATTTCGTTTTGAATAGTTTTGCACCCTTTTCAGGATCACCACCTTCCCATTCACCACCACCACCACCAGACGCTTCTTTCTTATCTCCACCTTTGTCACCACCGCCCGATTTGGCATCGCCTCCCTTATCGCCGCCTTTGGCACTACCTTTATCAGCTCCACCCGAAGCTCCTCCTTTGTCACCACTATTCTTGGCACCACCTTTGTCTCCACCTTTATCAGCACCACTTGACGCTGCTCCACCTTTATTTCCGCCTTTATCTCCACCGCCTGCTTTGGGAGCACCTCCAGCATCGTTTTTATTTGCTTTATTTTCTTTGTCAGCTGGTTTTGATCCACCACCATCACCACCGCTCGATTTTCCACCGCCTTGTTTAGCTTCGTCTCCAGCCATTACCTTAACGTTGAGTTTACCAAGTTAAGTTATAATTTATGTTTTGAGGACGTATGCGTTGTACGCGAATACTTTATGTTTGTCGAGATACGAATGGACGAAAAAAAGAAAAAAAAATAAGGGCGAGGCAAGGATTGTAGTAAAGCGAAAAAAACAAACGTTGACGAATCGATCAAGGGCATTAACTCAAATGAGTCATACGGGATATAGTATATGAGAGAGGACGTGCTAAGGCAACTTATACATATCATGGCGGATCATGCGCGTATGTACACGTGATAGAATGAAACTCGTCTTCTGTAACTTACCGTAGAAATAACCAAATCAGGATCACTACTTCGTAATATTTGTACTGGTGCAATTTTCTTACTGGCAGTTTCATTATTATCATGAACAGTCTCTGGCACTGACCACGTTTTTAATTGTTCGATGTCATATGATTGTTCAGCGATACGTTGATCACGTAAAAGTAACTGCCGTTGTAAATAGGAGACAAGATCTTTCTGATCTTCTTTACAAAACACATTGAGTTCATGTTCGTATTGAAGACGAAGTTTAGTAATCTTCGCTGATTTATCGAGATCAGATTTAGATTTCGCCTGCAACGAGATAACGTAAATAAAACAATTTTAAAGAATAATATTAATTTCACAAGGTAAAATTCTATTTATTTTGAGTACATGTACACCTGCCGAAGGCAAAGAAAAACATAGAAAATCACTTTCCTCTCATTTAGGCAATAAAAACAGATGAATCATTTTGGTTGGGCACATCTAATGACATATAGACACAAGACAAAATACGTACTTAACAATCAAATAATATGTCGCTTTTCTCGTAGAGTGAAGAAACTATTTTAGTTAATACTTTCATGTGCAAACTTACTTTATATAAAGTTTCCAACTGTGTCTTCGCTTGCTTCAACGCGACTAATTCACGTTTGAGTTTGTCAATTGTGTTAACTAGAGCTTCACTTGAATCCTCTGGTTCGACGGAATCCGTTTGATCATGAACATTCTGAGCCAATGTGTTGATTGTTGTTTGACGAGAAGAACCATGTGATATGGATGAAACAGTTTCCAACTCGGATCCTGATGATGCGGCCGAAGATGATGAATGTGTTGATGGTGTGCAACCAGTAACGGTCTGAGTCGGGGTTAGATGATTGAGAAGCGTTGTGGTCAACGAGCTTGTTTTCATCATCTCAATGATTGATTCGCAATAATTCAATCATTTTCATACGCAGATATGTTGCACATTGACTATACAACGAACAAGAAGAAAGACAAAATGGGAGAGAACACGGTCTGTCAGAAAATTCATTCATATACATGTACTTCGTGGTTGAATGAAAAAAAAAAGGCAAGGAAGAACGAAATCGATGGAGGCGAGAAGCGAAGCAATCGATCAGGTCCGATGTTAAAAAGAGAAGCGTAACTGAAAGAAACAGAGAAAATGAGAGATTCACCTTTGAAACATGTTCCGAAAGGAAGACGGCATGATCATGAATAGCTACTATTTTCAATTCACGGAGGTTTATTATAAAAGAAGAGGAAAAACAAGACTATCCTGGTCTATAATATACACTAGTTACGTGAAAGAACAAAAGGAAACGGCGGGTGGTATATTTTGTGTGTATGGATTCATACAATTTATTAAAGAAAATGAAACCTGATTTGACTAATGACTTGCCAACGAAATATAATAAAGCAAACGATTATAAAACAAATATTAAAACAACACTTGAATAAAGTTTATTGGTATGACAATAGAAGGTCGTTACCTTGAATCGTCTCTTCTATGAGAAAATCAAGCGGAGGACATAAAATATGTATGTGAATAGATGCGATCAGTGAAATTGATATCAAATCGAATTTTTTCCTATTTGCCTCATATGTCTATAACGAACTGTAAGTGCCGTTATTTTTCAATCAGAGAATATTGATGTTCATTTCTGTAAACCTGAAGTACGACGGTGTATGTACAGCGAAATCGAATTTCAAGTGTCATTAGATGCAAGAACAAGCGCTGAACTTGTACGTATGACATACTTGAAATGAAGTGTCTCAGGAAAGGAAGACTGGAATTTTGAGTAAGAAAAAGGCGAACTCACTGATCGGCATTTTCATGCTTCGAAGGGAAGAATGTCAAATTGTAGACGGAATGTTCACTCGAGTAGAAAATATCCCAGACATGATCTCGTTTTAAAGTGATTCAATTTTCTTTTCCATTTGATAAAGAAAAACGGCGCTACTACGCCAACTAATTAAATTGAACTGTCAGATCGAATAAACATTTCGAAAGAAATTGAATACATTACCTACCGTCTCTGTTCTCCCTTTATAAACTCGTTTCATAATGAAAATATGACGGATGGGGTCATTAGTCGTTCAATTTCGACTGATAGTAACGCAATCCTGTCAAATTCATCAAGTTTAATCACACGAACAACAATACGCGAAGCGAATAACCACCTACAAATGTTGTACATACGTAATCAAGAACTCGAACAATTGATACATGAACAAAAAGAAGAAATTCAACAAAGAAATTTCGAATACAGTAAACTATATCGAGCTAATCAGCTCTTAGAACAACATTGCCAACAATTACAAGCCTTACTTGATGATCGAACTCAACGTTTGTATTCGTACGAACGAAAAGAAGTTCTCTTTCAACAAATAATCGAATTCAAACCAACTCTCGAGTCGTTAGTAAGAATGTTAAATACATTCGAGCAATCGTCGTCATTATTGCTCGGTTCAATCAATAATAAACCATTAGAATTTGTCCAAGCAGCGAACAGAAAAATTCCTCCCGAGATCTATTTGTCAGATTTGTAGGTCATTTCCTCAGTAGATTTTTGTCAAGTGTTAATATTGTGCATGCTAATGAAGAAGTACATGTGGTCTGATTTATTTTTTCTTAATTATATCAAAATACATACAACTCAATTGCAAGGTTTCATCATAAATTCTCCTTATATTTGCTTTTAAACTTTAATTTCTTTCATTCGTTCTCGTTTTTTTCTTTTCCGTACGAAGTGATATTCGTATTATCTTCAGTTCTTTCTTTCTTTTTTTTTTATCAATAATATCATTCTGACTGTATATATAACAAAAAAGGACCGCCGAACAAGAAGAAGTACATAATGGAGGAAAGAGAAAAAGAAAACTGAAGGCCGAACATGAGTATGCGAGGTTCTAGAGAATTATACTTGAAAAAAAAACGAAGAACGAAAGAGATACGTTGTTTATCCATTTGCTGATCATTGAAAAGTGGAGCTCAGTCAATAAGAATAATAAATACACGAAACACTGTTCACACATTTCGTTGCTCGACAAAATTCAAACAAAAAAAAAAGAAACGATTGTATATACAAACAAGAAGAGAGTGAGAAAGAGAAGAAAAAAGAGAAAGATTGAATCAACGCATCAGAAAATTTTCAAGACTTTTGTTTTGATTTAACTTGGCGTGCGCATATGTGTGTGTGTGTATGAGATAGATAGACACAAATCGATATCACATATACTCTTCGAGTTCCAAGAACAAACGAGTTGAGATCGAATACTGAAGGTGATGGCAACATTATTTATAAGATAAAAAAAAACGAGAAACAAACAACAAGAAAGACTTTTATATATAAATTGGATTTTCCTGTCCAGTTAAGAGACGATACATTTGGGTCGGCATGGTTTTCATTCGAAGCTAGAAAAGTGAAACGAATATAAGAGTGTGCAGATGGCAAATCACTTACTTCACCGATGGAATTTGAAAGCATACTAACGATTCTTTCATGCGGGGTTGCGACAACGCTATTTCCGTTTATTTCAATAATTCGATGGCCAACACGGACACCACCACGTTCGGCGATACCGCCGCGAAGTAAACTACAAATCTAGGAAAGATACAAACACGCTTTACTCTACTTGATGCCGATTATTAAGGACTTACGATGCCATTCTGTACACTAAAGCCGAGCTAGATTGAAAAGAAAAGAAGTTTTTCAACTGAGGTTCTTTGTCTGATAAAAATTCTTACCTGATATTTTGTATCTGGTCGCCGGATGAGTACTTCAACAACTGGTGGACAAGGAACAACGACTAATCGTACAGTTGTTAAATGTTTGACACTCTAAATAGAATTTTTCATCAATAGACCTATTTTGATAGCGAACTGAAATACTTTAATCTGTGCTTGACAAGAAGACAAAGGTAATCCAACTAAACTAATTCCATTAACCGATATGATCTGATCCCCGATATTCAAATGTCCACCTCTAATCAAAACAAAAACAGAACACACGTAGAAAACGCGTTTTCTTTCGACAGGATAAACCTACCTTGCCGCTGGTCCAGTTGGCATCATATTAGCGATAACAACGGTTGGTAACATCGAACCCCAACCACTTTCAACAATCACTATACCGAGTGGTTCATTTTTTGCTTTAGGAACGATCACCTATAAGATGACGAAGAATTTCATCGAAGATCACGCCATGAGGAAGAATTGATTTACTTCTTTTTGACACTCTTTTTTCGAAAATCGATCTAGTTCTTCACTACCAATTTCTTGTTGATTTAATACTTCTTGATAATCAATATCACGTGTAAGACTTGGATCATCGATACCATTCGCTTTTAAAAATTCAACATATGCGACTTGAAATGCTTGACCGATCGAATGAGCAATTGGTTGAGCCTTTTCAAAATGAAGACATTGATGTCAATTTCACCGATCGATTCTCTTTTCAACAATAAACTCACTTCTTCGGATTCAAACACATGACAAATCATCTTTTGATTGACGGAGACAACACGACGGGTGGCTGATTCATTTGAATCATCATTTCCATTAATATTATCATCTGTATGTTGAAGATAACGGCGTTTAGCCATTAGCACAACAAGATCACCGATATCAGCTAAAATAAACAACAATTCAATGCACGAATCTCCATATCTTTTCCGTACATACCAATATAAGATATTGATCTCAACGAATGATCCATCAGAATATCTTGTAAATCAGTATTTAGGACCATAATTTTCTCGGTAGAAATAAATAGATCGACTTCAACCGATGGTTGACTTTCGCCTTGCGGTGCTTTGATTCGGCCAACAGCTTCTTGAGCTTGCATCATCCTTGACGCTTTTGTTGGATTTCCTTCGACGAGGAGTTGCGTTGAACCGAGATAACGACAACGGAATAGAACGCCTTCGATTAATACTGATGAGTTTTCTGGATGAGCAATTGATTGAGTGAGAGCTAAAACAAAAAAATGATATTTATCTTCTCATTGACATTGACTTTTCCCAAGTATGAAATGCATCTCAAACAATAGGGAAATCTTTTTGAGTATTCACAAAAGCAAAAGAGAAAAACAAAAGACGAAAGGAAGTAATTCGTATTGAATACAAGGAAAACATACTTTCTTGTGATTTCGATTTGCTCGCTGGTTTGGACACAGCCTATTTATCAAAGAAATAGATATCGAATAGATTTAGATGTATGACACGTACAGCATCACGAATGGCTTGGTTTTTCGCATTGATACGATGTTCAACGCCAAGCAGTTTATCAGTTTCTTCATCTGTATCGTAATCTAAACGAAAGATACGAGATTTTTTTCGATAGTTTTTCGAATGAAAAGAAATCATAAAATCAAATCATGCTTGTTTTCTACCCACAAAATCACAGTTAAAATAAAGGGGGAGAGGAAAAAAAGAACATGCTGCACAAACCCTTTTTTCGCACTGGTTTTGGATTAGTATTTCCCTCATCTAAAGTGTCTGTTGGTTAGTGGTGTTAACCTTGATTTGAAAATGAAGAAAAAGAAGCTATTTTTACCTGCTGGAGCTGTAGATGTTTCTTCCGGTGGATTTTTCGTCCGATTCGAATCGGATGTTGGAGTATTGCCTGGTGGTGTCGAATGATTTGCTACTACTGGTCGAACGAACGATGACGGAGGAGGTGGACGAATATAAAACGAATTCGACTGAGGTTCGACACCATTCGTATTGATAGATTTAGCAAACTGGCGTTTGTGCGATGACGTGACCAAGGACGAATGATTTTTATCAAATAGAAAATCACTTTGTGTCGCTTGGTGACGGCCATTTGTTTTGGGTTTCACAGGCGATGACTGTTGTTGTTCGTCGCCGCTGAGATTTTCCGAATCGGACAGACCATCTTCAAGTATGGGCATACTTGAATTCGTGCCTGATTTTTGACTTTCAACGGAAATTATGCTATCGGCATCATTCGTACCAGCACCGTCTGATGAATGATCTGGAGATAATTTCGAGATGTTTTCATTCGTTGACGGATGTGGATGAGATGAACGAGTTGTCGATTTCTTTTTCCGATGTCCAGTTGCGATGGAATCGGCAGATTTTGTGGATTCACTACTACCAACAGGAGAGTTTTCACCATGTTCTCGTGTTGGAGTCGTTAACGATGTTGAGAGACGATCTAAACAGGAATGAAAAATATGAAAATGGGAAATTATAGAAGGATATTCAATATTGAAATATATTAGTAGTTAGAACACGAAATGTACAACATTGAGAACGATAAATGGTTTCATTCTCACCAATATCTCCGTTAAATCTAAATTGTTGGCCTAGTGATGTATTATCATATAAAGTTACAAATGGAAGCGAAGTGATTTGATTGAGATAGAGATGCGAAAGCATCAATTGTTGTTGTTCAGTTAAGTTTGTCAAAAGCGGATTTAGACGAGTTGGAGTCGTTGCATGATTGTTGTTATTATTATTATTATTTACATTATTATGAAATATATCTGTTAATGATTGAGATTCTCTAAATAAAGACGGGTTGATTGGCGTACCTGACATTGTTGAATGCTCTTGTAACAGGCGTGCTTGTTGTTGTTGTTGTTGTTGAGTATAGTATGCCGATAGACCTTGTGAACCATAATGTTGTTCGATTAATAATGGATCATAGGAAGGATAAAACGATGGTAAGCCGTTGGTTGGTGTTGATGTTGTTGGTGGCGGGTAAGGCAAATAAAGTCCGGGATGTTGATGAGGAAAGGGATAGACGGTAGGAGGCCATGGCTGCTGACCATACGGTGAAATAGTTGGTGCATTTAAGTCAGCAGTGGCTGCTCCGGGAGGAAGAGTAGGAGATTGAGGATGTGCAGCACGTTGATGATAATAATGATTTCCATTTCGGATAGTATGATGTTGTTGTTGTTGTTGTTGATCTTCATTAGCAGAATCAGCATTGATCGAATCCGGTGTCATCTCACGTGACGATGATGATGACACATGTTTTTGATTACTAGTCGATGTAATTGGTGTTGTTTCACGTGAATGGTGTCCATTCGGAATACTATTTGTTGACGAGGTACTATCGAATAATTGTAGATCGTTTTGAGTTAATTGAGATGGTTTCGTTGTCGTCCGACGAACTTGCGTGACAATAGTTTCAATATTCTTTTCTAAGGCAGCATCGATACGTTTCTTTCCAGCTGTATTAGCTGTTGCTGAAGAACGATGTTCTTTTAGTGAGGATGTCATCGATATAGATTTAGCTAAACCAGGACCGTTATCAGGCGATGATCGATCCGATAGTTGCTGGTTTTCACCTATGATTAGAAAAAAGAAATTCGAAAAAGTTAGGTATATTGTTGATTGGATTGTTAATCCAATATTTTCTATTGTGTTCTCTAGAGAATATCACATATACTAGAAGATATACTGGTTTTATTTAGATAAACGAGACGCATGTTTTTGCCCTTTTGCTTTTTTCCTGAGAAACTCAACGATTGTATCGGAATAATTTGAAGTTATTATATTCAATCGAAGTGAGAGGAAATATGCATATGAATATTGAATAAAGATCTTTTTTTGTCAATATTTTTTCCTCTTTTTTTTTCTTACGGAGTGTATGATGGTTCACAGGAGATGCTCTATCGTCGTTTTTTGTTGTTATTGCTGTTGTTGTCGCCGATAACGACCCATTATCATCGGGAGTTGTAACGGTTACAGATGATGTCGATGATGATTGTTGTTGCTGTTGAGGAACATTTTCATCAACCTGTAGAACATAAAAAGGAAGCAGGTGTTTATCCGCGAGCAAATAAATCTTCCTTAGCAATTTTCTTTCTCTTTTATCTTCTCGTCATTTCCGATGACGATTACCAAACTAAAGTATATCCTATCCTTGAATCAGTAATGGTACTGATGACATTTTGTTCTATGCTAGTTAGTTATAGCACATCAATTCTCCCATCTCAACGTGTCTGTAGGTGTCTATCATTTTCGTAAAACTCTATAATCATGTCTGCTCGAAAAAAAAAGCAAACAAAAGCACTGAGGCAATTATGAGAATTACACAGAGCGAAGCCGTTTAGTTTTAGTCATAACAATAGATCGATAGTAAAGTGAGGGAACACTCTTGGGTAGACGGGGTCGACAACGATCAACATATGCAATTAGAACGATGAGTTGACTGTAGACTTGTTGTATATTCTCTACGTTAGAGAACAGACAAAATTGATCCATACTTTCAATTACACGTATGTAAAGATCGAGTTCTGTATTCTTCTTCCTGTTGAATTATCGTGCAACTTCATTCTTTCTCGAGAGATGCGTTTTCGTTTTAAAACAAGCAAACACTCACGTGGCGTTGAGAATGACGATGATGATGGTGATGGTGATGATGTTTTCGACGAGATTTCGCCCCCGTCATAGTAGTAGAACTGGTATTATTGGCTGATAAGGAAGGCATATCCTATATTCGTTGACTCATGCGAACAGAGAATATTGCTGCCAGTATTATTATCGTCGTAGTAGAAAAAAAATGGATAGCAAGTAATATTAGACCGCTGTCTCAATGCCAAAACATATAGTTCGTTTGCTCTATCAATCTCATTTCTCATTTATGCCCATCTCTTCTTTTTCTCAATAGCTGTTCTTCGTCATCTCTCGTTCTATCTTCTTCCTTCTTCTTTTTCTCTTTATTCTTCCTCGACTTCGTCTTCTTTTCCTATCGCAGTGAGACTATCCTCTCGCATCTGTCAATACAAAGGATGGCACGACTCTGAGGGAAAGAGAGAGAGAAAGAGAAAGAAAAAAGAACGAAGAGGAAAAAAACTATTCGAAGAAGACAACGAAAGCAATGGAAGTTTGAACGCGAGTATGAAGAACAAGTGCTAGAGAAAGAGACAACGACAAGTTAGAGATGGATCAATCAGACGTTGAATTCTTTTTGCCAATATATATATGCTAAAAAACGATCCTAACTCTCGTCATCATCATCATCATCATCGGACAGAAAGCGATGTCGGCGTGAGAAAAAGAAAGATGGAAAAAAGGAGAAGAAGCAAAAAAAGACAAAATAAATGACATACGATTAACATAGAAGACCAGCAATATTTTGAACAATCTCGATGACAGACAAGAAGCACAACTGACAACGGATGTGAAATATTTCTCTCGTCTCATTGTTATCGATGAGCAACACATTCTCGATAGTTCTTCTTCTTTTTTATATTATTGCCAACGGGCAAGGACAATAGATTAATCTAAAGAACTGGACAGAAGGAGGCAATAACAAGATATAGAAACGATCGATAGATAGACAGATGTGGCATCCGACTCGGAATATTCAACGATTCGACACTAATTGATGAACACAAGCAATATGACATAGAGCGACACAATAGTATAAAGTCTTTGACAATGAACCATGAAATTTGTTAAAACATCATGTCTATTGTTATTAGGTTAACTGTTTTCTATGGAACTATTAGTTTGAAGTAAAGATATTTACTTGAGATTTTGACGTTTCGACAGGATCGACATTTTCATTATCATTATCTTCATCGTTGATTATTTCTGGTACCGGTGTTACGGATAGTTCATGATTATCTAAAAATTCTGAAAAGAAACGTCGGTAAATTTTCGTTGGACAGAGATTTTCATCGACAAACCTTCGTCTTCCAGTGCTTGATCATTATCAAGATCATTTTCTTTGTAATCTTGTTGTTCCATTCCGTTGATTATCTATTCAATTGTAATCATTCATTTACACACATGTAACGAAATGGCTAGAGTAAAGAAACAAAGGAGAATCTATGAAATGCGCCCAGTTTGAAAGAAAGAAAGTGATGAACTACGTTTTTTTCTGTTTCAATCTATCGTCCTCTGGGATGATGTTAGATGAAGTTGATTTTGATTGTTTTCGACATCTTATCTTGTCTTACTCTTTTTTTCTAGTCAGAGGAGAAAATTTGATCGAATTAACTTCTCGAGTAATGCTCATCAAAATATCATATGGTTAGCCAAACGAGAAAAGTCCTAGTTTTAAGTTCAAAACAGACAATAAGTACTTATCTTCACAGAAGAAAGAGAGAAAAAAAGTAATAAAAGAAGAAAAAGAGCATTGAGAGCACGGCGCATTCTGTTTATAAAAAAAGTGATTATGAGTTATCGTTTCTACTTCGCTTTGTGTTTGTCCGTAGGTTCTTCTTTTCTTTTACTACTCTCAATATTCCGTTTTTCTTTCTATATAACTGTGCTAATGATGGTGCCATTCCAATAGATTTGCATTTTTGCACAAACACGAATGTTGCCGTAGTGTGGAGGCATGTATGTATGTTGAAAGAAGAGCTAGATCCATTTTTTATTATTTATCATGGAAGAAAAAGAAGAAGAAGAAGAAAATAACGAAGAGAGATAGCTACTGAAATGAGTGAATAAAGCTAATCTTGCCAAGCGTCTCAATTAGATTTTAACTTTATCAATATGGAAAGAGAGAGAGAGAGAGAAAGAAGTACGAGTATGACATGCAAGCAAAGAGTTAGAGATTTATATTGCGTGTTCAATAAGCAAACAGATAGTAATTTTCTTCTGACTCTCACTCATCCTGACTGGATGGATGTTCGACAGGAATGAAATTAACAAAATTCAATGGCTTAGTGTCGTGTATTATACAAGAGAAAGAGAAAAAAAACATGCACATGTATGTATATTCATTCATCGGTTAATGGTTGGTACTAAGCAGGAGCGAAAGAGATGAAGTAAAAATGTCTATCTCGCTGACTTCATAAAGAAAATCTATTTAAAAGCAGCGAGAGAGAAAGAGAAGCAAAACAAAGAAAACATTGTTACTTCTTTTTTTCTCTCTTTCTCTTCATATTTCAATCAATCTTAGCTAAAGAAAGAGAACGAAAGACTACCTTTGTATGTAGGGTCATAGAATAGAGTCAATTGTGAATAGAAAAAAAAGAGAAGAAGTAATGTTCACTACTGCAATTAGTTGAGTACTTAATAGACTTACTCGATCATATGAGGCTTCATCAAGTCAATGAAACTTAAAGACATAACCGATCGATTTACACATTCTCAGATCTATCGTTGAAATCAATGTGAGAAGAGGAAAACAACAAAAGTAGATTAGCACAATTTCGATGTGATCATGTGAAAACGACTTGAAGGATACTGTTCATGAAAAACATCATCTTCTTCTCCTTGCGTAGTCTTTTTCTTTTGTATTCTTGAGATGATATAAACAACAAAAGAGCGAAGAAGATTTTTCGATTACTACATAAATGAGAAGCACAGAAAGAAGACAACAAATTGCATTAGTAATAAGACACACATCTCTCTCAGATTGAATAATATTTGAAATAATAATCATTTCCATTTCGATGACAAACGTCAAGGAAATAGACGAACTTTGCGGCAAAAGATCAGATTTTACACGATTCATCTTACTTGACTTGCATGAAACAATGTGTTCTATGGAAGAAAATTGTTAATATAGATGTCTAATGATCTTTTCAAATCTAAAGGTTATATGACGAACAAAACAAAGGAATATTCCCCATAATGGCGGGTTATTTGATCCACTGTTTCGTTCTGCGAGTCAATATGTCTATGCTGCTGGGAATATTTTCGAGAGGTTTTGTCCTATGACCTTTGGAATTTGCACGAAATGATTCAGTGTCAGTGGAAGTTGGATGAAAATATCGGAGATGTCAATGTGTGATGAGAGTCAGATAATTACCTTGAACAAGAGTAAGGAACGATTAATTATGTTGGATAGAGATTTCGACGAGAGGAGTCGAACATTTGAAGAGAAAATATATTGAAAAATAAGATCAATAATCTAAAAATGAAAGAAGATCTCTTCCAAATCGATTCTTTGATGTTCAGATAAAAAATATACACATATGACAAGACATAAATGTGTATAGAAAAACATATACTGCAATATGTTCGTTCGTCTCATCGTATAGAAGATACATATTCTATTACGGAAAAGTTTGGTAATCGCATCTAAACAATGTCGGTTTCATAGCGAATCAAATGGCTTAAACATATCGTATTCCGACTTCTGCGATATGATAGCAACAGAAAATATTCTCCAGGTGCTCGAAAATGATGAACTACGTCGTTATATTCAATAACCCTCGATTTATTTATTCGCTGATAACATGTGGAAAACGATCATTCGTATCTGAAAGAAAAACGGAATAAAATATTTTTTTTTAATCAAATATCATTTACCATGTTTTGCTGTTTGACGACCTGGAAAACCAGTACATAGAGCCAAAGGCAACATCTTCACCGAAGATGAAAGCTATAAATAATAAAAGAAGCATACGGTAATGAATCCATGTTTACTAGTTTATATGAATATTCCCAAGAGTAACATTAAATCTTGATGAACTGATTTGTTTTGTCGAGTATTACAAAATGTTTGACCGAGACATCTTAGAAAGAAAATAGTGTTTGTAATGACCATGAACTAAGTTAGTTTGATCTTTTGATAGATGAGAGCAAGTGAAATGAGTAGGACAATATGGTTGAGAGAACGATGAAGATGTCTATGTGATGGGATATGAAATGATGAACGGACAATTTTACGAGTGCGAATAGAAATCTGAGCGAGACATGGAGAAAAAATATTATTAATCTATTGAGAAGCAATTGCACGCGGTGGTATACGGGTCAGCGAGCCGATTTGTTATACCAAATCAATCAGTTATATCAACATACATTCATACATAGCCTACATATGTATGTATATGGATAGAAGAAGAAGGGACTGTGCTAGATGTTCTTTTTTTTCAATGCGTGTGTCGATAACCAATGGAAAATTGGAAAGATCGAAAGATGGCATTCCAGTTGGAACTGTACAACTGCGTTTGTTTTCTCATTGAATGTAGAACAGAAAGAAACTAGCGTGTGTAAAAGATTCTTGAGTAAAGAAGCGTTAAAAATAGAACAACGAAATCAAAGGAAATTTTGCTCGTAATTCGATCGATAGGAATTTCTTTATCATTTCATCTGACTATTAAACGTTGAAATCTGATCGTATCTGTGTTAGTTTCTTGTCATATACTTATATCAATAACACAATGTTTGCGAAAGTAAGAATGTCAATATGAGAAAAAACCTTTTCCTGGTTAAACATAACGAAAGATAAAGTTACGACAGTATGCATAGTCGAAACCACGATCATCGTAGTTTATAGTAAAGTTTCTAGAATGAATATTGAAAGCATGATATATTATTTGCATAATAACAAAAATAGTATGAGGGTAAATAGCATTGAAGGACAGATAGCGTAGAAAATTTGTTTGAAGCAGTCTTTTTTTTTTGTATTATAGTTTAATTGGCACTTGAATGTAGAGACATCCATCAGTTCGAAGTTCGGTTTTCAATTGATCGACTTCACATGTCGGGAAAAGAGTTATTTGCCGATAACTATGTTCGTCTAAAGATAGGAAAAGGTGGAGAATTATTTCAAGTTTGAAATGAAATATATGTACTCATGAATCGACCAGTTTCTGGTGAAGATTTTGCATCGACTTCCACGCGCAAAACATTGCCATTCAGAGTTACTTTCAATTGATCAGCTGTTGTTTCTGGTTTCAATTGTAAACGCATTAAGAGAATCTTTTTGCCATCAGGACTGTCAATTATTGACGGATTCCATGATTTATTTTGGAGAAAGTCATCAAGTGTAACTGTTCGCCGCTGATTGCTAGTTGATATTGTCTAAAAACAAGAAAATATATCAAAATTGATGAAAGACAATCGTTTCTGATACTCTTGAGTTTCTTCGTTCGGTTGTCATCGGTTGTGGTAAATTATTTGCTGTTGTCATTGTTGATGAAGTCGATTGTGTAGTATTCTGACTTGTCGGTGGTACAGGAGGCGAATGAACTGCATTTGGATCGACACCAGTTTTTGTTACAGACACCTTTCGTTTTTGGATAGTAATCGTACCGCCGGTTGCTAAAAGTTCTGGAGGAATTTCGATAGGTAGATTCGCCAAATCTATGTTCATTGAAAAGTTATACATTTCATGTCGGAAAATAAGTTGAATACTTGCCAGCACTGGTTAAAATCGTTGTTGTTTTAGTTTGATTATTCGTTGATGTGATTGGTGGTAATGATGCTGGTTCATTGATCACTACATTCGATGGTCGACGTTCAGTTACACGCGTAGTATAGGTCTGTGTACCACCGGTGGTTGTCTCAGCGCTACGCAACAATTCGGCCGCTTCGGGTGGAAGCGGGGTCGATCCAGTCGTCGTTGTTGTCGTTTTTGTAATTGATGACCGACGAACTTGTTGAGCAGGCGGTGGCAAACTTGATAAATTATTCGACGAAGACAACAAACCTTGATTATTCAGTGTATTGTATTTATTTAATGAGAATGATAAACGGCGATTATCATTCATGAGATTGTTTACATTTAGTTGTCCACCTTGGATTCCTGGTGATTGTAAATTTTGTTGCAATGGAATTTCAACGACTAACATGTGAGCAGGTGTTATATAACACGCCATGACCTCGACATCAGCATTGTTGGGTATGTCATAGGACTTTTCAAATTGTTTTTGCATGTGTCGTCCTTCGCTACGTTCTTCATAGACACCGGTGATAGTTAATTTATAGTTCTGTATGTAGATCTAGAGAGAATGTGAAAGGAGAGATTGACGTGAAAGTATATGGGATTAGATTTACTTTGATTTGTTCGGGTTGAAAGTTTTCCACATCGAATGTGATACGAAACTTTTCGATGTCATAAGGATATCTTTCTTGTACCAATTGTTGATTCGGTCGATTTAACCAGCGGATATTGTGATCTTGACCGGGTGCGAAGTTGAATGCATCAAACCAAATCTCATTCTTATTGTTATTGCCGTTTCCATTTGTGGAATTCTTGTCCGCACGATGAATCGGAAGAACTTGTGATGACATGAATTAATTTGCTATGTGTCCTTCTACAACCGTATATTCGATTGTTAAAAATAAATGCTTGTGTTTGTGCTGATTGTATATATCCTATTTTCTTTCTCTCAGTGGGTTGATATATTACTCTAAAAGCGACAAAGGACTCTTTGGGGTTAAGAATAGATTCATAAATATGGAATTGTAATCAACAAGAATATACTCGTCATAACAATGATTTACACTCTTAGATGACACGTCTCTGAATATCTTGAGATTGACTTTCGCCACCTTTACTGTTCTCTCGATTCTTGCAAAACAACTCGCGTTTTTCTTTTCTTATTCAATTAGACTAGCTGTTATTATTATTGTTGATTGATTATTACGTTGTCGGGTTTTGTTTGTTATAATTCATCTATCTATTCATGTGGGTAATGTGTGTGTGGAAAAAGATGAGTGCCGATGTAAAAAAACATCGAAAGAACAAGGAAGAATATTATATGTGTGTATATTAGCACATCTGCAAAGAGTCCATCAAACGATTTCGAGTATTTGCCGTTATACACAATCGGAAAATATGTTTAAATAAACAAGAAATCAGGCATTCCAGTCGATAGATAATATGTCATCGGATATGAAAGAAAAGGACAGCAATATCTCGTTGATTAACGGTAATCGATGTCATTTGCCTTGATGTCTGTTATTGGGTGTTTATTTTCAAAGAAGAAACATCGGTGAAATCACATTTGATGAGTTTTAAAAAAGAGAATGTCCTATTGGAACTAAACTGATGAAATTCGTCTTAAGCGATGCGAAGAATGACGTGTAAACCAGAATCTGAATCGACAACTTTGCTCATTTCATCGACATTTAAAGCGAATGACGCTTCTTCAAACGCTTTCTGCATAGCTCCACGTCCAAACATGCCAAGATCACCTGAATAAGAAGTTCATTCCATTTTTTTCAAACAATACCAAGCAAACATCTTACCTCCGCGTTGACCTGAACTACAATCGCTTTTATCTTTGGCAATGTGACGGAATGTAGATTCAAGATCACTTGCATTATGTAATTCATTTATAATTTCTAGAAATACATCGAAGTGATCAGATAGAAAAAGACTTTTTCGTACTACAAACCATCAAGTCTCTTTCGAGCTTCGTCTTTACTCCGTGTAATTGTTTCACCTTTATAATTTTTCGGATTACGCGAGCCTGTATGTTTAACCAGAATATGAAGGACTTGGACTTGATCACCGTTTCCTCCATTACGTCCACCTGATGTTTTACCACCAGTCAATCCGGGATGTTCCCATCGACTCTCCTTGGTTACTGAATTATAGTAATATTCTTTACCTAAAAAGATTCTCCAATATGATTTATCTTAAAGATCTTCTTTAACAAACCTGTGCGACTGGATGTGTGTTTAACCCAACCTGGTGGTAGATCAGACATGTTTCGTTTTCTTTTCTCTTTCTAATGAAATATCTGAAAAAATGAAGTCACTTTGTGTTAGCATATGATCCGGAAAGCGAAATAAAAGATTGATTTGTTCAGGTTCGAAATCGTTTAATAGAATTTATACTTTGTTTATTGTTATAGAAAATAGAAAAAGGAAAATGGGGAAAAAAAGAGAAAAATCTATAATACTAAATCATTGCACACATAGATCTGTTCAATAACACAAATAATTGAAAAAATATAGTATCTTCCATGTTCTTGATTATGTCGTGTCGATACGAATTGACGCGTATACGTACAACTGAAACTTTGTTGTGTTTCTTGTTCTATCTCCTACACAACATACGCTTGAACATATCAGATAGTTACACAAATGAAAAAAGAAAGATTTAAATACAGAATGAAAGACCAGATCAAATAGAAAAATACTTATACACATGCACAGATTTGTTTGAGCATCGATTACATTGGAATACAAAAAGAAAATTAATCTTTTTTTTTCGGAGAAGTTACTTGTCATCAGTGATGCTCGTGGTGTTGTTAGTCGTTGGTGGCCATGTGACGACAAAATCATCGAAGCCGCGTGCAAATGAATGTAAATTACAATTGTGCTTTTGGGAATGTCGAGATCGAGTTCGAATAATCATTATAATTTGTGTTAGTTAGTAAGTTAGATGGTTAGCCAAACAGCACAATCGATCAAAGTATGACGATACTGTTGTCGTCGTCGTCGACGTTTTGAATGAAAATACGAATGGTAAACAGAGAGATATATAGATAAAGAGTCCGTCTCGATTGGAAAATCACTTTGAAACGAACCGAAATAGATCATATACTCGATAGACTTTCTTTCCTGTTCTTTTCCTTACTAGTGAGTCAGAATTAGTCATTTTTAGATGTAGACACGTATATTTAAGAAGTTTAGCGCGCGGGTATATTAAATTATAGAAAAACTTATCGTTTTGAACTATAAAAACATTTTCAGAGGTCATTACGGAATGCAGAAAGATGTATCATTCGAGAAAAAAATATTATTGCGAACTTCGATCAACATCTTTTAAACCGCCCATACAGAGATATTTCATGTTAACATAATCATCAATACCATATTTGGAACCTTCACGTCCGAAACCACTTTGCTTTATTCCACCTTTGATAAAAGAAACAAAAGAATACGATTGAAAAATGACAATTGAGATTGGTTACCGAATGGCGCTTCAACGGATGAGATAAGTCCTTCGTTGATACCGACCATACCAGTTTGAAGTCGTTCTGCCACACGCCAAATTTGTGATAAATCTTGACTATAGAAGTAACCTAAACAGAAGCATTGTATCTGATTGATTTTCGTAAAACATTGACAAACCCGCAAGACCGACATCGACTGAATTCGCAATTTTGATGGCTTCATCTTCTGTTTTAAACCTATTTGAACGTAACAGAACTAAGTTGAAGCGAGAGTCATCGATGGATTTTACTTGATAAGTGCAGCGATAGGTCCAAATATTTCTTCTTTAGCTACAAGCATCGATAACTTAACATCAGCGACGACAGTTGGTTGAATGAAAAATCCTGATTCTTTTCCTTTCTTCTCATTTCCACCTAGTCGAAAGTAAGACTAATCACTTTTCAAAATCCTTGAATATTTCTATTCTTACCAGTGACAATTCTTGCTCCTTGTTTTTTGGCGTCATCAATAAAATCGATAATTCTTTCGTATTGATCTTTATTGATAACCGGTCCTAAATGTGTTCGCTCGTCTTGGCCGTCTCCCACAATCTGTGCTTTAGCTTTCTTGGTAAATTCGGCAACAAATTCATCATAAATACCCTAAACAGTGATTTTTCATTCAGCTATTTTCAAATACTCTCATCGTCATCTACATCTTGCACAAGAATTCGATTCGCACACACGCACGTTTGACCGGAAGCACGAAATTTCGATGCCATTGCTCCTTGTACTGCTTGTTTGACATCTGCAGAATTGAATACTATGAATGGTGCATTTCCACCAAGTTCCAACGATATTTTTTTCACCGTTGATGCACACATCGCCATGATCTTCTTTCCGACCTCAGCTAAAACGTACAGGTTTGATTTAATCTTCATATAGAGATTGTTCCTTACTCGATCCAGTAAATGACATTTTGGAAATCAGGGGATGTTCGCAAAGAAATTTACCAATCTCAGCTGATCGTGTACTGGTTAACACATTCAATGTACCATCAGGAAAACCTGCTTCTTTTGCCAACTAATCAATGAGAAGAAACAAGGTCAGAAAGTAATTTTCATTTCTTTGCATTTCTGCTTACATCACAAAGAGCCAAGCACGAGTAGGGTGTGTCTTCTGCTGGTTTAACTACAATCGTACAGCCAGCAGCCAGTGCTGGACCAGCTTTGCGTAGAATCATTGAACTTGGGAAATTCCATGGTGTGATAAAACCACAGACACCAATTGGCTGACGAAGAACAAATGAACGGCGATTTGCTATCCCAACTGGAAGTACATCACCGTGAATACGTTTTGCTTCTTCTGCAAACCATTCGATATAACTATAGACTATCAAAATGAGTTTATTTCAATTACTCTTTGTTTCTTACCTTGCACCGTACACAATCTCTCCAGCGGCTTCTTTTACCGGTTTACCCTATTCATACAGTGAGCATTTCATTTTCCTTTTGAAAACCTATCTCACCATTTCAGTTGTCAAGATTTTTGCCAAATGATCTTTATTTTTCAAGATTAGATCATTGAATTTTCTCATGATGACACTTCGTTCTTTTCCCGTCTTCGTTGACCATTTATTTTGAAATGCATCATACGCTGCTTGAATGGCCTTTTCCGCATCTTGCGTATTGCAATTAGGTACACTACCTACTTCTTCGCCGTTTGCTGGATTATAAACTTTAAAAGTTTCTCCCGTTTGTGATGAAACCCATTGACCATTAATATAAGTTTGATTAAAAAAAGAACGTCGAAACAGATGCGTCGATTGGTTCAAACGAACTAAGGAAAATGATTTTGATGAAAGCATATCTGAAAGAAGAAATTCTATTCTATAGATAACATGATAAGAGATCATTGGCTTGACTAGAATCTATGAATCCTATTGGATTAGAAATGATTTTCTCCGTTTTCTTCATCGTTTTTTTCAATGAATTTGGCTGACATGTTGAACAATGCCGAACGAGTTTGATTAAGGCAATTGAATCATCATTATCTACACGACGTCGTTTGCGATCTAAATCATGTCGATTTCAGAGGAAATAACTGAGGAAGAAAAGATATTTATATACAAAAACTATTGTCGCCTGATGCATTCGAAGATTGCAATTGAGGAATCTTGCCAATCCAACCTCGATTGATAATTTCCTCCCAACTATTCTGCACCGAACAAATACATTCGTAAAGATTGTCGAACTCTCTAACAAATTCCGATTTGTCCTAAACATTCACAAAATGTTAAGCAAATATTGACTTAATACATCTTTTACATGAAGAGATGCCAGGGAGATATACAAAGTATCAAGTGTTGTTAGTGATTTGAGGAACCGAGCCGAACGACTGGTAAGATGATTACCTAGATGAATCCAAACATTTCCACGTCTTTACTTAATTGTCATGTTTACCTTGAAGATGCAAACTATGCAAATTACACAATGCTTTGCTTTGAATCCGATGACTTGCAGTCAATAATCGAATATCATCATCATCTAATCGATTATAAGTTAATCTCAAATATTCAATTGTTTCCATTTGACCGAAAATGTTCAAGAACTGTTCTTTCTCTTCCAATGTATATTTCTCCAACGCATGAGAAAAGTCCAATTGAACTAAATTTCTATGTACACATTTAAATAAATGAAAGTAAAAATTCGAAGTTAAGATATTCAAATGATTCGCAATAATATAAGAGAAACTTGTGCAGAATAAGTCACCATGATAATCTGTTAACACTTTTACAATTCGTATCATATCTTCTTGGCTTATAATCGATAGCGATGAATTCATTTTCAGATAACTGTCAAAGATGTTCTCGACAAATTCATCCGGAATATATCGAAAGCTTTCGATCGATAGGAAATATTTTCCCAGAACTCGACTGCTGAGCTGCACGAGTGTCGGAATAATCATTCTAGAAAAAGATTGCAAGTCATGACAAAAAGTTATGAATCAACATATTTAAATCATCCATTGATTGCTTTTTAAATAATAATAATAAAAAATGAAATAGATTACAGAGAGCGAAAATGACAAAATGGCAAATGTTTAACATTATTTTTTAAATGGAATGGCAACAATAACGATAATTGCGATGAAGAGAAGTATGATGATGATCCATAGACCTAATGCTGAAGATTTACGATCGATGGTTTTAACGAGCATTGTTTGACGTTTAACACGAGAATCGAGTAAACCTGTTCGATCGGTTATAGTATCGATAATTTCATTGTGACGATCGACTTCAGAATTCATGGCAACACCGATCTCTTTTTGGCGTTTAACAATTGCATGCAAAGCTTCAATCGCTTCATCGTTATCTAAAAAAAATGAATCTTTTAGTTCTGTTGAAAAGTGAATTTTTATGTACTTTTTCGTAAATTTGAACGGAGACCAGCAAATTCTTCATTGGTTAAACCTTGTGTATGTTCGGTTTCGACTGCCGATGCAAACCGGGGATCAATTCGATCGCGTGGCCTAAATGAATAGTTTCTGTGGAAATTCTCTTTTCCATAAAGAAAACTTACGCATATGCATTGAAACTCTCTCGCATCGTTCTCTCGATTTCGTCTTTCGATTGTTTGATCGTATCAACCAAAGTACGTCGACGGTTCGCTTCCCCTGTCGTTCTACATGGCGTAAAATGAATAAGATCTGAAAGAACAATGTCTTTTCATGAATTTCTTACACAGCACCATTGCGAGATTGACTAGTTAAATCACTGGACAGTTTGTCAACATCTTTGTTAAACTCTGTCATCATTGTGCGAATCGTTGAGGAGATCTGTAGGAAAATAAATGAGTTGATTCATAATACAATGAAGAGCGATTACTTTCGCTCGTTGTGGACTTCCATTTGGCAATTTTTTCAACTCATTGACTTTCTGATTGATCTCTTGAGAATAGTTTTTACAGCTTTCATAATTTTGAAGCCTAAAATAAAGATTCTATCAATATGACACGATTCAGTAGATAAATCTCACCAAATGTCCGACATTCTTGAGTTATCTCAATGTTCAACTAATCTAAAAAATAATCGGAATCGAATATACTTAAGAAACGACCTTTATCTATCGACAATCATTTATTTCCAAAATATCTTTTCTCTTCTATTCAAACCGCTACACCTTGTCTTTTGGTTAATGTATCAACTAACGTTCCATCTTCATTCATTTGCTTTAAAACATCTAAACCTCCGATGAATTGACCATTGACATAAATCTGTGGATAGGTTTGCCATGAAGAATATTCTTTTAATTTCTGTCGAACATTTTCATCTTGAAGAATATTGAATGTTTTATAACCAGTAACATTCGCATTCGATAAAAGCGCGAGTAATTCTCTTGTGAAACCACATTGTGGTGCTTCAGGTGTTCCTTTGATGAAGAGCATCAACGGCGCTTGATTGATTAAACTTTCCAAATATTTTTTCGTCTCTTTGTCTAAACCAGGTGGTTTTTGTTCTTTTAATTTCAACTCAAAATCGCCATTTTCGATCATTTGCTTCACTATGTCCAATCCACCGATCAATTCTCCACCGACGTATAACTAAAACAGAGATTCACATATTTGTGTGTACTCAATGAACATAATTACTTGGGGATATGTGTTCCAATTGGAATATCTCTTCAACTGTTCTCGAACATTTTGATCAGCGAGAACATCAAAATAGTCGTATTTGATTTTATGTTCATCGAGTAAATGACAAGCTTGACGACTGAAACCACATTGTGGACTTGCAGGTGTGCCTTTCATGAAAAGAATTATCGGTGATGAATCGAGTAATTGTTTGATTTTATTTTCAACTTGAATCATGGGTGAGCTGGAATCGGATCTGATTTCCGTTGTTTGAACAACACCGATAGAATTCACGTGAAATTTAATCTTTTTTAATAAATCACTTTGATTGAATCCATCGACACGGTCGATCACTTTCGCTCGATGATAGAAGAGAACAGTTGGCGCAGCATTGACATTCTGTGTATTGAGTAAATCGTAGAAATGATCAGCATTTAAACGACAAATGGCTAATTGCTGCATAAACTCAGGATCGCGATTGATAGCCGATAAAGCATCATTGACAGTTTTACAAACAGGAATCTGTTCTAATTCAACATGAACTAACAAGACTTTGTTGATGATCGATGGTTGATGGATGTATTCATCGAACTCTTTCGGGGAATTTATCTGTTGGATATCAGAGGTGTATGGAGTTGCCATTGACTATCTAATAAAAATAAAAACGATATATAGAATGAAATTTGAGATGTGACGAGGAGTTTTCATCTGCGTTCCTCTTCTATTTTTATTTTATATACAAAACAGATAGTTAACATTCTTATTAGAATAACACAAAAGATTGAAGAAGCAAGATACTTTCATGCACAGTATGATTCTATTCAGACACTTCTCGCTGATTCTGCTAGCCGATTAACGTCGGCGATTATTATTATTACGTCTTGCTGGCGATCGACTGCGAGAACGTGATCTAAACAAAATAAATATGCATTTTGCGAAAAGCAAAACTTCGAGTGAGACACACCGTTTTCGACGTTCACGAAGACGTTTCTTAATATCAGGTGACAATGTCTTGATATGCATAAAATTACAAAAGCCACTTCGCATACACTGAAATCAAACAGATGTAAATCGAACATCAACTTGCAATCAGATCCTTTCTTACCTCTCCTAATTCATACTGTCGACAGCTTGCTTCTTTAAAATCTGTTACTGGACTAAACACAATCAAGCAAAGGATAAGCGATTAGATGACATATTGTTGATTTCTACCTTAATTCAGCATAGATTGGCTTATGATCGAACCATCGTGTGTTTAAATCGTTAACTGCTTGTTCTGCATCTCTTTCATAACGAAACTAAGTAAATGAATCAGACGACTTTCGGATAAGCAAAGTCAATGTGTCCTTTTACCTTAATATAAATATTTCCGATCAGATGTTCGCCCAGATTGTCACAGACAGTCATTGCTTCGATTTCTCCATACTAAAATCGTATTCATGTAAAATGAAAAGAATAATTTAAAATGGGGGGAAACACATCAGCCCTAAAAACCTGTAAACACAATGAAAAGTTTGATATTTTCTTTTTCTTGTTTGTAAGAAAAACCTTGTGTCGGTTGTTTAGACATCAATCTACCTTGTCTGTCTGTCCTGCAGCTGTTTGAGTAAAAGAAATGAGATTTTCCTGCAAAATATGACTAGATATGTGAGAGAAATAGTTAATATACGTGATAGTTTTTTTTCACTGGATAGGTAGCACAAGATGAGAATGCTGTTGGTTTAAGCCTGCAATAATCGATAGAACCTTAGGGAGATAGACGCGATAATAAAAGTCAAAAGGATAAAATCACCGGTGTGCTTTGCTTGAAGGAAAATTGCAAGGAAAGATATTGATAGACGGGAAAACTTACTTTATCTTCAACTTCAGTATAGACTTCTTCATAAAATTCACTAGAATAAGACAATGTTATAGAAATAGCAGATCTCCAAATAATTTACTCGAAGTGTTGCTGAACTTCATGATCGGTATAATTATTTCCAGCATGTTGTTCTATCACAGGCAGAAAATTAAAACATAAATAGGAAACTATTCTGTTGTGTGTGTACTTACCAAAACCACCCTCAGGTTTTGGAACTGCATTATTATTTGGATTCAGATAAAGATTTTTCAAAAGAATCGTCTAAAAGCGGAGAAGGATCAAACTTTCAGTTCGATAATTGTCATTCATACTTGACTAAACGTTGGTTTATTATGAACACGTGAACATCTAAATAGTCAATCAAAAGATGACAAAGATCTGCTATTCATGAACTTTCTCACCGTTCACCATGACGGCATGCACCAATTTTGAAATAAAACGAACAATTCACTCTAGATAAACGATGATTAATCTCGAGATGAAATCAAACAAAACTGACGAACATACTTATCTTTTTCCGTTCCGAAGATAGAAGCGAGATATTCAGCCATTCGTTCGTTGTATCAAACTGTAGGTAAGAATTGATGATACGGAAATGTTATCTAAAGTATGAAAACATTCGATGAGTGGTTAATCATCTGCTATGTTGAAGCTTGAATGCGATTATTCGCATTTTCGTGACAGGCGAAAAACGGCGAAGAATTACTGCGACCATTGTCGCTAATATCCATTGTGTCGGGTACATCGATCTTAGCGATATGGTTAGTTTAGAATTATTCAGAATATTAAAAGATTTTCAGAAAATTTTATTTCAAATTTTGTTTTGATTGCAAATTGGAAAATTAAGAAAGCAAAAGGGAATGGAAATGAGTAAACGTATCAAGAGCTGGCGACATCTACCGGATATTCCAGATAATAATCAATTTTTTTTATTTGATCAATGTCAAAAACAGTTGAGAGATAACAACGATCAAGATTTCATTAGCAAAATATTTATCGATGAGCTCCACATCGAAAGATTAAAAAGAAATTCATAGATTCATTTCCGATGCTTTTGTAGAACAATCATTAGGAATTGGATCTACCGATGGCCGAATATATGGTAACGGTCGATCTTTTGTCACATAATAATCATTCTCATCAGAATCCGATGATGTGACTTGAGTAACACTAAAAACACCTCGAATGCATCATAGAATCAAAATCATTCGAGAACATTATCTTACGTTCCTGGAGTTCGCCTCCGAAGATCATCAGTATACTTCTCCATTTGATGACCACGTGCTCGATTGAAAGCTAACGAAACAAACTTCTTCTAGAACTGAATATCAAATAAAACTCACCAGAGATAGCATCGTTAGGCTGTAAACCAAGGACTTCGATTAAATATCTAAGTGAACGTAGATTTTGAAAAAGACGAGCACAAATACTTGTTACAAAACAATACCTGACAATAAAATAGCCACTTCGATTAATTCCATGTGTACAATGAATGCCGATGAGTTTGTCTACGAACCGATAAAGAAAAAGGCTTAACATGATGGTTCTACATTCGAGAGAAGTGAAGTATTTACCATTATGTCGATTGTCTCGTAAGAATGAATCAACCACTCGAAAAAATTTTCGACAACTATGTTCAGGTACATCTTGATGACCAGGCACTCGAATTTTACAATATTCAATATCCATATCTTCCACGTCCTACATAATTTCCTCGCGAAAATGAAAAAATACTTTTAGTAACTCTTACTCGATAGTCGTAATATCGATCAGTATCAGTTAAATCGATGATTAAACCAATTTTACGGCCTTGACTTGCTAAACGATCTGTTAAATCGTCCAGAGAAAATCGTTCATCTTCTTGAAGATGCCGTAGAATCGACTAAACATCATTCAAAACTTGACATTGATTTTCATTCTCAACAAATTTTTTCGTTACTCAACTCTTTTCAAAGGACATTTAAACGGAATAATTCGTGTATTTTCAATCCACGTATTCAATGGTGTATAATCAAGCCAACTGAATATATAAATACAAATCCGAGTATGCCATCGAGTTAATACAACGAATTCTTTACCCTGTTGGTACTTTATTATTAGTACGCCTCCGTCTTTGTTGCCTCTCAGGTGTTCTTGATGGTTTGAATGAAGACGACATTTATCTGAAATGGAATTCGCTTACACTCATGTTTCATCAGTGATAGGTACGTCTCTGCGCTGACAGTTTCACTGCGCTGTTTTATTATTTCTTGTTTCAGTATATCAAAATTTGCACACACACACACAAAAGAAAAAACATTGGTTTTTTTTTCGACAAACACACACAACAATATACATAGAAAAAGACAAAAGAACAAGATGGATATACTAAACTAAAAGATCTACCAGACAGACACACACACAAAAAAATAAGAAATACACGTAAAAAAAAGAGAAAGAAAAATGGGAGATAGGAAGCTTCGTAGGATTTATATATTTCTTAACGATACAACAAAATCATCGCACATGCATTTGTGACTAGTGATAATGATGATTAATTCTCGAATAAGAATGATAGGCAAACAAAACAACTGAAAAGTGTGTTTTGTTTCGGGATGATCAATCCAATGCAATTAGATTTTCCGAACGTCGACCGTTGTTTTGTTTAAATGTAGATGCTTCTTTCAAACGTTGGAACCAGATATTTGCTACAGCTGCATTTTCAAATTTGAATTTATACATCGATCCTAATAGCAAACGAAAGTCAAGCAAGCGAGAAGGTAAACACGAAACCTCTTACCTCGATTGAGATCACTCAGTTGAATTTCATTGCGATTTCTTGTTTGACTGAGAACAATCAACCAGTCAGATATTGATTGACATTTCGTCGGATTTTGTCGATAGAATAAGCGTTCGGATTCGATCAATGTTCGCGTAGATGATGTATTTAGCAATGCAGGTGCAGATTGTGTCGATGAAGCATTATCACTATCATTATTCATTGCTGTCTGTCGATGTGAGCGATGTAAGCGCATATGCAATGTCATTATGAATGGCTTTTGTTTATGGAAAAAGAGTAAATGTTCGCAGATCGCTACCCAATATTTTTTCCATTTAGTTATCGTGGGTTTTTTATAGTTCTTTAGAAGACATTTGCGTTGCAACGAACCTTCGAAGTTGAAATTTGATGTTACCAATGGATCATTGTGTGGATTTAACGGTTCTCTCATTGACAGTGATGATAAAGAAACGGATATGCCTTGTGCAATGTGATGGTGTTTTCCACTGTTCTTTATGTATTCTTTTGCTTTACGTATTGCTTCTTCGCATGAATCATTGGAATCAGTACCTAAACAAACATAACAAATGAACATCTTCATCGAATGTATAGGAATGAATCTCGGAAAAACGATGAAATAACAAGCAGAGTAACACAAAAGGAAAGAGCAAGGGATTTGTTTCCACGTCAACCAAGAGTTATTTGTGAGTAAAAGATTGTTCTTACTAAAGAACAAGGAAGATTAAGTAAACTGAAAAGTTTGGTGTTGAAATTGTTTAAAGAAAACTGATTGAGAATTATGTCATTCTTAAGAGGACAAAAACCATAAGCAAAGCATAGTTTAAGTTGCCAAAGGAAAACAAAAAAAAATGAAAAACTAACGGGTTATGTTACCTTTACACAATAATAGACCTAAAAGATTTGATTTTATTCATACAAGATTCGACTATTCGCGAATGAGGATTTTACTTACTAGATCGAGTTTCTTCTGTCATACAATCGCCTAGCACACTGTCGTCTAGCAAACTTTTCTTTTCATGTGTTCTACATGGTAATGTGGCTGATTTACTCGACGAAGATAAACCATTTGAACTGAAAAGATGAAGATGATGAGAAAAATCGACAGTTGAGAAGGAATTCACATACTGATTGTAGTCGCTCAGAGTTCGTCGATGTGAACAAGTTGAATGGTTGTCGGCATGTGAGACTTTGAATGATGCTGATTTTTCTAAATTCTTCGGTGTACGTTCATAGTGCGAATCGGAATGATCAGCATTGATCAGATCAGGTTCAATTGCTAACGATTGTTTGAAATTTTGATCTTCAACAAATGTTTGCAGTTCTTCCATGTACCGTACAGTCCCTAGATAGTTTTGTACACATTCAATAGGTCGGAGAAATTCTAGAAAAGTAGAGCAGAGAAAATGTTAGTTGTACGAGAAAGAAGTTCGAAACAAACCGTAAGTTGATTGCTGAAATTCGGATATGACTCGACAGATATTATTCATCGCGTTTTTACGTTGATTGGTTTCGAGTCCTCCGCCGTGCGGATGTAGAGTGTCAATGCGAATGAGATCAGTTAAATAAATTCCTTTAAAAAAAAAAGCGAAAAATAAATTAAAACACAAGCGAACGAAATTCTTTCACATACCTAAATATGGAATACATGGTAATTTAGTATTTGTTAAATGATGTCTTAGTCGTTTCCAGTTTTCATTTGCTGAGACGAATTCTTTGAGATTTGAGAATGTTGTTCGATCACGTTTACTAAGGCCCTGAAAAGAATTTTTCAACTTTCATTTTTTTAATCGAGCACATTGAACTCAACTTACCGCCCAAGTTTTTTGTAAACGATATATCGGTGCACTCTGGAGAGCCATCACAACAGCCATACATGCGTTGATATTATTGAATTCGAAAAGTTTCTGCAAAAAAACGGTTCATTGTGAATGTAAATCAAGAAAGATGTATTTACCTTCGCAACTCGAATAAAATGGGATAAAATTTCAGTACGATTTTTTAAAATATCAGCACGTAGAAGTTCACCTTGAGCCCAGAAATTAACCTAAACGATTATCATATGATAAAACTATCGGTCACTTTTTTTCCAATCACATACTTGATTGAATCGACGAGTAAATTGAACAATATGAAAGGCTTTTTCAAGTTTGGCTTTCGAACTCCAACCGCAACTTGTTAATTCCTAAGAGAATAGCATATTTCTTTGTTTTTCATTTTACGTCTATTCATTGATCTACATACATCTGGAGCTATAGCCTTGAATACTGGAAGATCCATTAATGTGATTTGTGACTAGAAATAATGAAAAAAAAAAATTTTATTTCGCTTATGAACTTTGCCTTTTTCCTTCTCTTTACTCAGGGAATTAGCAGATGCTCCATATAAGGACAGAGTATATTTCGAGGAATATTTCCCATGAGATATATCAATCAAAGAAATACTTCTTCTCTTCTTCTGTTCTTTCTGCAACATCTTAGTTTGTTTTCTATTGATAGATCATATCCGTGCATGATAAATAAGATGAACTTATCTTTCTTCTCAATCACATGATACATAATATGCATGTTCAATGGCATAGAGATAACACATACGTCATCAGAATGAGAAAAAAGTATCAATATGTCTATTCGAACGATAACTCAGCCAATCGATATAACAAATTCGATGTACGATTTCTTTACTTTAGTTCTTCGTACAACATACTTCTGACGTTGTTTCAAGGTGAATGGAGAAAAATAAATGATTAGAAGTACATAAAACGAAACTTACAGCAAAATCTTCAGGATCGACTTTGAGCACGTCGAATACCGTTGTATCGTAAACTCCACAATGTAATGATCCATTCGTAATCATATCATCATTATGAAATGAGAGATCATTGAGCAATAAACTATTGTTATTGTTATTATTACTATTGCAATTGTCAACTTCTTCGGCGAGAATTGAATGTGCAACGTTACTCGTATTGAGCATCATATCGATCAATGAATAATCACTTGCTAAAGACAAAATATATATATTTCAATGATTCACGAATGAATGAATCAGTTAAAACATCAAGTACTCATATTTATTCAGAGTAAACATACATAGAATGTTGAAATCATCTATCTATAATTATCACGAATCATTCTGCCAAAAGCAAAGGTCAAATGCGTATACATATACATAAACACATTGCTTCATATTTTGAACTTACTCTACGTGATCTATTCTTCTGTCCTCATCGTCGTAGTTGTAACTGTATTGCAATTATTTTTCTTTCGATTCTCTTTGCCTTCTTTCTTTCTTTCTTTCTTTCCTTCTTCTGTCTTTCTCTCCAGTGATCTACATAGACACACATATCGATGCTGAACGTACGTCAAATATTTCCTTTTCTTTCTGTAAACTTTACACCATTTATTTAATTTTCTTTTCCTCGTTGAGTTTGATTTCATCAATCAAATCACACAGTCATAGCTGGTGCTACTAATCAAACTGAAAACGAACTAATGAGCATATACTGACCGTAGTTTTCTAATTACAAAAACAAACTCATGTTTTTCTTCGATATGAAACACGATGGAAAAGAAAACAAGAAACAATTAATTGATACATTTTTTATCCTATCCCTCGAAAAAAGAGCGACAAGTGAAATCGAAAGTCTGTATCATGAAATCGTGATCAAGGTAATCACCTTCATGATCTTATACATATTTTATATAATGTCAAGGCGGTATCTATTGTCATTCGTCGGCTTTGATGAAAAAAAGAAACGACGAAGAATAGATTGGGCCCTCAAATTGATCTATCACTCATCCGAGACATGCTTTTATACATGTCATACACCTACACACATCTGGATATGTTTCAACGGACAAACGATAATACGCGCGTTTTCGGCAGACGGGTGAACAAACAAACAGAGATACAGCATTGTTTAAATATTGACTACGATTGATGCGAGGTATAAACTTACTTGAAGATGAAAGATGAAGACAAATGTCGATGGTACTGATGAAAACCCATCTAGAAAGGAAATGTGACAAACGATTAGATAAGAAATATTGTTCTTCGTTCAACGGATGATAGTAGCAAATTTAAATACGCACAATATTCTTTTCCGTGTTAGAAAATCAAAGTGTGAAAACGATTTTACATGCACTTATCGTATGAAAAAGAACCTTATGAGTAATAATAGGCATGGAGAAAAGCGAAAAAAGTATGTAAATTACAATGACATCACAGGAAGGCGTCGAATGATTGACGATCATGTGAAGGGTTATTTTATTTACTTGACGTTCATCCGTGAGGTATTTAAATACATGCACGAATGTTATCAAGGTAGGAGAAAGATAAAAATTGTACGAATTCCCTGTTCTCTTTTCTTATCTTAGTTAAATTCGTGTGGATTCACATATAGGATACAATTGTAATAAAACCGAATGATCTTTCTGATTATCATCTTGAAATTGAATGGGATGCGTGGAAAACCATTGGAGAAAATCACTCAGCGTGGAAAATCTCTGAAAAGAAGATGAAATTGATGTTTAGCATTTGAAAATATGTTTCAACATGTACTTTTGATTTGGCCAGATCAATTGCTTGAAGAGGTCCGAGAACGTATTTATTCGCGATGTAACCAATTTGAAAATGATAAATTTGCTTTTTATTTGTTAGAACACTAAGTGAATACGGATGATTCAAATGAGCACTTGGACGAACTAAAAAGTAGCCCGGCTAATAAAAATCAATAATAATATGAATTAACCATTCTATATGAATCAATCTATCGTACACTGACTCCCCTTGAGTTTTTCAAAACATTTTCCGCTTCTTCTCGCGAGCATAGACTACATCGATTTGAGAACGACGAAGCCGGTAACTAAATAAAACTTTTCCACATGACGTAACTGTGTTTTGCGACGAAATCATCTCTTACGATCGAAGAATCACATGGTGGCAATGATCCTAAAGAAAAATGTGTGTAAATGAAGATGGGATTCATCGACAAAGTAATTAATTACCAGATCTTTTCAGTAATCGTCGATAGTTTTCTAAAAAGCATAAAACAAGAAAGATTTTCAAGCGATAATCACAGAGAAAATAGCTGAAAAGTGCAGTGAAAAGAACAAAAGCTACCTTCATTTTCATCCTGAAAGTATTTTCACAAATGATTGCAGATGTCAAGAAAACTTTGCTAGTCAGTCACTTACATCTTCATCATCAAAATCCGGATCCTCAATAAATGAATGTGTCATGGATTATCTGAAAGAAAATATCACAGATTTTATTTGTTGCACTGCTGTTCGTCAACAATTTCAATCTTTAAACAGATTCGGATTAAATTTAAGCTTAACAAATCCTTGGCAATGTCCTGTCAGTTTCATTTCATGTTCGGTATAAAACTTGATTAAACCTTCGATCGTTGGAAACACCTTTAAATGAAATTGCCTGATCAAAAGAGACGATCTTTCTGCTAAACAAATCTTACCGGAACAGACAAATTTGCATTCGAATTGTATTCAAGTTGATATTGTTTGCCATCGACTTGATTGATGCGAACATGCGTTACTTGCTTATCAAACCAAAGTGTTATTGCATATTGTGTATCACTGTTTTCACTCTTGCGAACAAGAAAATTCCCATTCTAGAACAAAGGAGATTGGAAATCGATGAGGAAATATCGACTAGTTACTTCGATCGTACGACAAGATTCAAGGATTCGACCGGCATCGTGTCTATTCGAACAAGTACCGACAAACCATGGATTTACTGTTAGCTGTGCTGAATTACGAAATAAGCTGATAGTATACAGAAAACGAATCTCTTTCTCACTCGAATCTCTCTCATTTTGGGTAACATAGAGTGCTAAAAATACAAAGTTTTTGTTATGTACATGCTCGCAGAAAATCAAGGAGAAAATAATAGCGAAGCAGAATCAAGGTGACTGTGTCGACGGTTTTTTTCCTCACCCATAGTCTTTCTTCAGTCCGAAACACGAAAAAAAGCGTTGATAAAAGATACTCTGGGAAGCTTATTAAATCTTAGATAATATTAGTTGGTACTTTTGCTTGTCGTTTGAACTCTGGTCTCGATTTTTTTTCTTTCTGTGAAAAAAAAACAATTGTGTTTATTTTTTTGACAGAGATGACAAGAATCAATCCGAGCTGCCTACTATAGATATCGTTAGTTTTTGTCCTCAAGAAGCTTCGTTTTTTGAGAATGAAATAAAAGTCAATTAAGAGAATGTTGAAATTATTAATTTCAAACCGAAACTTTCCGTTAATCCCATCTTATAGATGTCGTTAGGTGAAAGTTCGTCCAAGGGAAACTGACTCATTAATGCATTTCGAAAAAAAACTACACACACATACACATCTAACATTCTTTGTTTCCTTCTAAATGGTTCATCAAGCATGGCTGCTAATCATGAGAAGAAAAAAAAATAGAATTTCTGTCTATACTCTCTGTACATGGTTTATTGTTTATAAATACGAATGAAGCAAAAAAAAAGAAATCTCTTTTTGTTCTCTTGCATTCTAGATCTTCTCTATTTTTAACGTCACAAACACATTTATATCTAGCTAGTGTCTGTGACGATGAGTAACGAGAGCCATCCATCTCCGACAGGCTCTTCGTCTTCATCTTTGTTCGGTAAGATGTTTATTTATTTATTCCCTTTTTCGTTTTGTAATTGATCGGAAAAACAAGAAGTTTGATATCTGCACAATGCTTGCCTTCTTTTTCCTATTGTTTCTCTGGGAATTTGATTTCTGTCACGAAAAAAAAACAAACTACCGCTTTGTTGTATATAGCTTGGTTGTTATCGTTCTTCTTCTATCTGTAAATAGGCGGTGGTGGAGGTGTTGGTAGTAATACTACTTGTGTCAGTGGATCTTCACCTTATTCCTCACCATCCAAGCCAACTTGGGCGCAAATTATTACTTCAAATTCAAATACACCGTCCAATACGTCTGCATCCTCGACCAACACTGTTGCAGCAGCTAACGCTACAGCAACACAAGCAGGAATTAGCAACAATAACGGTGGTAGTAATGCTGTTGGAAACTCACCTTCGTCTTCATCACCATCTTCTCAACATTCGACAACAACGACTTCTGTTGGAGGAGCAACACAAGGAATGTCAGGGGCAACAGGAACAACATCGACGACCAGAAGCATTTCACCGTCTCAAGTGACACCTTCCACCAGTAGTGCATTTAATTTTCCAGGCTCACGTTCTGGTTTCGGATCCAATTTTTACGATCAACAATCACAACAGCAACAATCTCAAATGAATTGGCCTTTAAATTTCAATCAAACAGCATCATGGATGATGGATGACGATGCTCAACGACATTCAAATCTAGCCGGTTCTTCATCACAACAATCACTCGATTCTAATCATAAGACAGCAGGTGGTGGGGATGGTATGCGCTATTTTTTGTTTTCACCATAATTTACTATTGATTCTAAATGTGCATGCTTTGTATTTCTGGATAACTTCTATGTTCAGCGGAATCGTCATTGTATATTTCTTGTTATAGGCTTTGATCGACTTGAAACATCTAGTCCGACATCTGACTGGGGTAAGCCGGTGACTTCGAATAATTCAACTCAAAATGGTTGGTCAAATTTTCAACAACAAACAGTTAGTAACAATCCGTCCAGATCGAATGCAATTGGAAACAACAATGCAACCAGCAATCAATGGCCGGAAATGAGCAATTTCTATGGTACTAATTCATCTAGTAGTGGTGGACCATTCAATACTGAAAATATGACTAACAACAGGTACGAGTCCTTTTCCTTCTATACATCGTGAACGAATCGAAAATATGTTCTTATCATCGTCTATAGTGCATCATCAACATGGCAAGATCCTTCGTCATCGAGTACTGCTGCTGACACGCTTACATTGACAAGTAGTAATAGTGGTTCGGCGGCAAATAAGAATAAATCTTCATCGTCTTCATCGTCGATGGCTGCTTCGCTGACCGGTGCATTGAAATCGGCTATTGCTCTCGGTGGTGCCAATGCTGATCCTTCCAGTGGAAATGGTGATCCAACTATAAACTTTCTTCCACAACCTAAACTTGTCGAACAATTAGGTTGGGATGAGCCTGAGATAAAAGTAGCAAAACGCACTAATTTCGACGATGGTACATCTGTTTGGGGTGATCCTATTGAGTCAATGACTGTTCCAGTGAAAAAGTGGACAAACGGTACTAAAGCAGCTTTAACTAACGCGACTAATACTACTTTGCCACAGCAGCAAGCATCTGTTGTACAAAAGCCTAACTTGGGAAATGTTCAAAATCCAGCATCAACGCCAACGGCGGCACAGATGCCATTTACCGACGAGAAATGGTCGAAACAACAATCGCCAACATTGCCAGATCAATCAGCAGCACGATGGAATGACGCATCTGCATTGACTGGCCAACGAACTTCATCGCCAACGCCTCAACAACTACCGAATTATCGTACACAACAATCGGCTCCTAGTGGTAACTGGAATGCTCAGCCTCAACCTGGAATGCAACATGCTTCAAATGAATCATTTATCGATGGATTGGTTGATACAAGTGGTTGGGGTTTACAAGTAAATTTTTGCTTAGCAAATAATCTAGAATCAGTTCTTTCTTTTTGCTTCGTTCTTTAGAATACCCAAAACAAAGCTCCATTTGATCCGTATGAAGGTCAAGTTGATACGAGTAGTTGGGGCGTATCAGGTGGATCCGGCGGTGGTATGGGTGGTTCATTAGGCATGTCATCAATGAATCGACCACGATTTATGAATGATTATGATCTCAGTGAAAATACTCATGATCCTCATGGTATGCATCGTATGGCTAGTTTTGATAATTCATCGATGTCTGACCCATATCGACAAAGCTCCGATCTCAAAAATCCCATTATTGGTCTTGGTGGTCTATTACCTTCAGGAACGAATGCGCCTCCTCCCCATCATATGTTGCCACCCTCTCAGCTTCAATTTGCACCACGACCTGGTCCACTCTACCAATCAAACAGTATCTTACGACCAATCAATCCGACCGGTGTACAAACATCATCTGGTGCAATCATGGGTACTGGCGGCTTGATATCACCAAAATTGTCGACGACATCGCCTGTACCAAATCAAGCACCATATGTTCCATTAGCGGGTAAACAAGGTAATATTCCAATGCAATCATCTCAAACGCCAACACCAACGCAACAGCAACAGCAAGGATCAGGAAATGTGAACAATGTTGCCGTTCACGCTCAAATTATGCAACAATTTCGTCTTGCTGTTCAAGCTGGTTTAATTAGTCAAGATTTACTCAATACAAAACTACCACCATCTATGTTACATGTAATACATCTTTTTTTTAATCAAATTTCAATACGAAACGAATCCTTTTGTTTTTCATAGCTTCTCCAAAAGTTATTCGAACTTCAACAAAAATACCAATCGCTAACTGTTCAAATCAATGATTTCGTCAAACATAAACAACGCTTTCCAATTACGTTCTTCCAAACTGAATATGAACGCCTATCCAAATTAGTGAATCAGAAACGACAGGAAATGTTAGTTGTACAAAAACAAATTCAAGATGCGCATGCTAAACTGGTTCAACAGCAATCAGGTACATCGACACCATCGTCAGCACAAATGATCAATAGTGGTCCGGGAGGACAAAATCAACAATCAACAGGAGTATCACTATCTCACCCTCAAGATCAATTAGCTGATCGAATGCAGAACTCATTGAACGTTGATCAATCGCGATTACATCAATGGACAAAACAACAAACAACTACACGTACTGCACAGTCATCCATGTTCGGGCCATCTGGTTTAACACAAAAAGATTGGCAAACAGGTGGAAATCCAAACGAGAACTGGGAAAGCTCTCAGATAAATGAGTCCAGCAATTCAAATCCAGTCGGTAATATTGACTCTCATACACATAATAATCAAGGATCATCGTCAGCATTTGGCGATCCGTTATCTGAATTTGTCGATGATACCGATGGGCCACCGCCATTCGTACCTGGACAATTATGGAATTGGAAATCATCGTTACCGAATGCAGATGATGATCCACATGTGACACCGAATTCACTGATTATCGGTCCTAAAGGATCATCATCATCGATGGGTAATCTCAGTGTTGGTGGAGGAGAGAGGTAAACGATCAACAATTGAATATTGTTTATTTTCTCATCTTAATCTCGTTTTTCATTAGTGCTTTTTCAAATCCTCAATTACTTCATCATATGTCACGACAACCACAAGCAAATCGATCCCAGTGGCAACAAGGATCATTACAAGACCAGCAAGGTTTCCATCCTTCCATGAATGATTGGGGTAAATCACAACAATATCGAGGTCCATCAAAACCACCATCATCGCTCAATCATCCACCACAACATGCGTCTTTCGGCAACTATCGACCATATATGTAGTAGTAACAACGACAGGCAAAATAAGAAAACTTGCGAGTTGATTTCATTTTTCGTTTTTTCTTTCTTTTTTTTTTGTTTTTTTTTCTTCTCTCTATCTCTCTCTTCGCTCTATCGGCCAAAACAAGTCAGTGAAATGATAAAACTGTGTCCTCTCTCTTTGTCTCATTACAATCGTGTACATTTACAATTCATGCTCTTTCATTCTGTGTATCTATTACTGTCGACTATATTTGTGTGAGTTTCACATGGAAATTTTTCGCTCTTTAATTCATATCTGTTTTTTTTTCCGCTGCTGATGCACTGCACCACACTGAGAATTCCCTCCCGGTACCATCCATTTTTTTTGTATGTTCGTGATGTGAATGTCTATTGTTTTCATTTTCGTCTTCTTATTTCTCTTTCCTATATGTGATGTATGCTCTTATTTGATGGCCGAGCTTGATATCGACAAAAAAAAATACAAATTAAACGAACCAAACCAAACAAAATGAGATCTACAACCATTGTGCTGTGCTATTTACGCACGCGTGTGTGTGCAATAAAGATTTTCTTCTCGTTCTTTCTTTTTCTTTCAACTCATCAGTTTTTACTGTCAATATCTCTTTTTTTCGTCTTTGCATAAAAGAAAACCAAACCAATTTTCTTTTCTTTTTCATTCTTAAACAATTTCTCTACTTCTTGTAGTGTGTTTGATGCTTTTAGTTAAAATATCTCTGTCTGGTTGTGGTGTATGTGTGTGTACGCGCGTAAATCAATACATTTAAACTTGTCTTTGCTCGAATTTTTCTTCCTCTTTCGTTTGTCTTGGCGCTATAACAAACAAACAAACAAACCGATCATTCTACACATAAGATCTAGTTCATAGAGATTCACTTGTTGTGAACAAAACTTTCGTGCACGCGGATAGTTGGAAATGCGTGTTGATGTTCGACATATCTGAAGCAAAATAGAAAACAAAAAGATGGTAATGACGTGGAAAACAATGAGTTTGTCTTCTTCGAAACTTTTTCCTTCTTCGCTGTGTATACAAAGCAAGCAACTAAACCTCTTTTTGTGTGAGTCGCGAACGTATCTATTTCTTTCTCTTGTTCTCTAATCTTCATGCGTTGATCTTTCTTCTTCTTTTTTTTTTAATATGGTTCATTTTCTTCCCTGAATTTTTTTGTGTATGTTCTCTTAAACTCTACTATATACTAATAAACAAAATAAAATCTGACGAAAATGAAGAAAAACCACATTGTTCATTTCGAGATACATGCCACTAATGAACAAATAGCGTCTTTTTGGTGATGGATTACGAATATAATACACGAAGATTATATTCATTTATTTTAGATGGCATCATCAATTGATTTACATCCACCGGTATTCTTTGCACGTTAAGAATTTCCTTGAGACTTCAATTTTCTATTAGATTCACTGGGGACAAACATCATCGACTGTGTCATTGCGTATTGGACTTACAGATGTGAAAGTATGTGCTGTTAGAAGGATGTAAACTGACTTTCAGACTTTGGTTTAGTATCCGAAGGTTGAAATCAATCAAGATAGTATAAAATTTCAAGCAACGGGATGCAGTGGATCACGTGGTGAACAATTGTATTCATTTGAAATTGAACTTTATGAGAAAGTTGACGCAAAAGTACGTTTTACTACGATTAAAACGAAGATTTTTCTATTCGATGGTCAACACAGGCTAGCAGTTATAAAATTAATGATCGAGAAATCAGCGTTAGTTTACAAAAGAAGAAAAATGATAGCAATAGTAATGTATGGCCGCGTCTAACTAAAGCATCTGCTAAACTGCCGTGGTTAAAGGTAAAGTTTACTTGTCGGTTTGTTTTACGAAAGTTTATTGATATCTTTTGTAGGCGGATTTTGATAGGATGACGTTTAGTGAAGATGACTCGGATGATGAACAAAAGAAATCGATGTTTGTAAGTAATAGTTGCATTGTTGAAGTGATGTTGAACATATTTGTGTTCAGAATAAGAATTTTAATGAGGATATGTATAAATCTTTGCGTCAAGATTCTCGCAAAGCTAAAACAAAAGGTATTGCAAAAGAAGTTTTCAAACGAAATTTGAAATTCCATATTTTTTGAAGGTTTTCTTGACCATCGAACAAATTGGTTACTTTTTTACAATCTATTTCAATTCATCGCTTATTTCTGGGTATTTACTCGTCTAACAATGTATCTCCTCACACACGGACGTAATAATTTCTTCGAAAATCACCATCAAACTTCTCTTTGAATGTGTTTATTCGATGTAGATCTTAAAAACGGTTATAAAGTAGTTGAAAATCCAATTAAATTATGCCAAGCCTTAACCATTCTCGAAACAATTCATCCTTTAATTGGTTTTACCAAAGGCGATTACTTAGTTCCATTTTTTCAAGTAAACAACTCTTCAATATGAACATCGAACTAATCAATTCGTTTTTTCTTTAGTTTCTCTTTCGCAATTTAATTCTCTTTATTGTTATTAATTTCAATCGTCAAATTCAAACATCACCCATTGTTCCCTGTCTACTTTTCGTATGGAGTTTTGTTGAAATATTCCGGTAAAAGAAATCCTCCTCCTCCTCGAATCGCTTCGTGTTCTACTTATATCGATGCATAGCTATCCATACTATGGTATTCGACTTTTAAACAAAGAAAATCGTGCAATAACTTGGTTCCGCTATACGTTCTGGATCGTTCTTTATCCACTAGGCGCATTTATCGAAGGTAACATTGGTCTTTTTTGCGAAACAATTGATTATTCATTAGAATTATTTAGGATTGATTATTTATAAAAGTCTGGATCATTATCGTTCCAAAGGTTATTTCAGCATAACATTACCAAATCGAGCCAATTTCGCTTTCAACTTTGTGCTTTTTCTTCAAATCTATTTAGTTTTAATGCCATTTGGTTCGTTGAAACAATCTCTCAAACCAATCACTCTATTGGTCTATTTTAGGTCTTCTCCATATGATGCGACACATGTGGAGTCAACGCAAAAAGACATTGATTACCAAGAAGACTCAATAAACTAGAACATTCTTATTTCTCTCTCTCTCTCTTAAAACATTGACATCGATGATAAAAAATAAAATCCATTATCATTCTCTTCTAGATAGACGAGCCATGGTTGCTCCTCCGAATCTTTCCATTGATAAGATTTTCCGAAGATTATTATCTTCAACAGAGAAATTAGTTGAAGAAAAAGCTATTGAAGATTGGAAAGTTCACCAAGTAAAAGGCATCTAATCAATTAACGAGCAAGGCTTTTTGATTTACATGTTTTCAGTTTGCTCAAGCGCTGACCGACATGTTAAACGACGTGCACAAATGGGCAAAGTAGAAGTCTCCATTCTTCCGTAAACATCCGAAACCTATTCGAACGATTCTTTTAGTTTTCCCAGTTCAAAACAGTTGAAAAACTACAAAGAAAGAGTAGATCGATTGCGTCAAACAGTCGATCCAGTTAAATTGGTATGTCGAACAAGTTCGAATTGAGCTTTTGTTTTTCAAGGCTATAAAGTGCTTCGGAAGTTGAATTACAACCGAATAGAAACGTCTGTCTATCTTGAATAAATTAGCTATGCTGTATCCTTCCTTTCGCGAAGCAACACAGTCGAACGTACAAAGCAAACATCTTTGACAGATTCTGCAAATAGAAACTCTCGGTGTTTTGAAGTAAAATAACGATGTCATTAATAGATTTTTCTAATTATTCGAACCGCGCCATTCAAACGAATACTAATGAATAACTTCCTCATTTCGAACTGAGCATCGTTTTTCTGCGATAATAATTAAGTTCATTTGCCCGCTATTGTTGAAGTTCACAGTGAATAACAATGAAGTTTTTCCGAGATGTAGTCATCGATTGAATAGGTTTTGTTGTCCAACCTACGGACTGAATTTCTATTCAATGTAATTCAATAATATTTCAGGAAGATCAAACATTTCCACAAAACGTACCCAAGCTGAGACAAGTCGACTTGTCGCTAGAAAAACAACAAGCGGAAATTCCAACTTCTTCAATTTCTTTGAGTGAAAATGAAAAACAGCACAATACATTGAAACGATTAGAACGTCGTACGTTGTTTCAACTCTCATTACTACAATAAAGACAGCAGAATTCTGTTTTATTTAGCAAATCTCAATCGACAACAGCAATACATCCAATCAGAAGAAGATAAACAAGATGACATAGCAACATCGATGAGACAAACCACAAAAAGTCTTCTTCACAGCGCACAACGTCTGAATGATATCGTCAAAGACGATCAAAAAGTCTGTCTAGTCGTTTTCTTCTCTTTCTTGTACATTCGAATTTTTCAGAAACTTGTCGAAGCCGAGAACTTGATTGACACCAATACCGCTAAACTCCATGTTCAGAGCAGACGCTTGAAACACAATGCTTACAACGTTTCGAATTGTTGGATTTATCTAATGTTAATTGCTGTTCTTGTAACTTTTATCTATTTAACATTATTCATGCGAATGTTTGGGAAACGTACAAAGTCAATCGTTTATTCGACTAAAGATTCGAAATCGAGTTATGGTAATAATTTGATCAATCAGAGCACAATCAATAGTACGAATATCACAACAACGAAATCGACAGACTACATAAGTTTATTGTTAAATTATGCGAATGAAAATCATACCGATTTGTAAAATAAATGCGAAAAAGTCAATTGTTAATTGCTCACAGATTCAATTGATCAGCATGAAAACGAGAGAGGGAAAGAAAGAAGAAGAAGATGAAGAAGAAGAAGAAGAAGAAAAAGCAAAAAATAATTATTAACCGAAATATGACACTTTTCTTGCTTTGATGTGGATGATGCGTAGAAAAAGAGTTTTCTCTGTCTTTTTGCATTGTCCTTTCCCTTCGTGCTGTGATCTCTCTTTTCCTTACTTCATCTTTTTTGCCGATAGTTTACAATGATTATTTGTTTTGTATGTGCCCTATCTTTAAACACGAGTAAGAGGGAGGGAGACACACACACACACATAGAGTTGTCAAATACGACTGGAGAAAGGGAAAGATAGACAACAACGTATGAGTTCTTTCCGGTTTGATAGAAGACGACTGTCAATGATTTTTCAAGCTATCGCTCTTTACTAGTCCCCTTTTGCCAACTGTCTATCTTCCTACTTGCATCTCATTGTTATTTTCTATTCATGAAACAAAGAAGAAATAAGACTGTTGTGCATATAATGTGATGGAAATCAGAGCAAAGCATTAACATTAGTATTAAGAGTACCCGTTGAAGAACCTTGAGTATGGTAAGTGTATTTCGCTCACTTTCTTTCTCTCTCTTTATCCGTCTGTTGCTCATTGTTTCTTCGGATTTGTTCTTGGGTTTGTAGTGAGAAGCGGGCGTTCTTCAATTAGGAAAAACGAATCTTTTCCCTCCTACAAAAAGGTACATGAGTGCAAGGTAGAAATTGTTCCTCTGCTTCCGCCTTGATTGAATATTAATATGAACGAAAGCATTTTAAAGTCAAAAGAATTTCTTTATAAAATTGTTTCTATTCATGAAAACTTTTCAAGAAAATTTATATTCATTTCTGCTTGACGAAACAATTAAATGTTACGTTACGTTTGTTTTTCTCCGGTTTGTTATTCTGAATTTCTTCCTATTTATTATAATCAGAGAAATGTCCGTTCTTATTTCCTACCGTAATATTAGTCTTGATCAGCATCTACCTTCTTCCTTGTTGACAAATCAACACTTAGAGCTCTGTGAAACATTCTATCCATCGAAGATTTATTGTGTGTAATTTCCTTCTTTGACGATGACAATCTTCTAAAGCGAAAAATCTATGAAATACCCTGGCTTATCCCCATCTTATTCTTAATTTGACACTGCTTATGAAGGAGAATTTTCAGCGAGCTTTAATCTATTGAGTTTCTTTTCGCTGAAAATGAATTATGAAATTATGTTGAATAAGTGTGCTGACAAATCATTCGAGCGAATGAATTGATCTCTGTAGACTGTCGAGAGAAAAAAAAATGATGAGCGAAGACAATGTAAGAGAAAGTGTTAATGACTTTATGATGGCTAAGTATGTCACGAGGGAGATCTACTTGCAGCCATTGATCATGCGTGCAATAAAGAATCTTACTTTGACGAGAACTTCCCTCCTCTCTTCTTCCTTCTTCTTCTTCTGTTTTTTTTAGTTCCGCTTTCTTTTCTTCGTTGGCTTTTGCGTTTGTCCAACGCGTGCCGGTTGAAGCAGCTCTCTTGATGCGAGTGCTTGTGTTACTCTGTCAAATATATCACTCTAATTCGATAGAGCTGTTTTGTTGTTCCGCACAACTAGTGCACAAAAGCAAAGAGCGTACTCTTTTAGTAGCACTAGTAGAGAAGGTCATGAACAGACGCGTTTTGATAGCCATTATAGAGATGGTTATGATCGTCAATGCGAGCAGTATTTGTAATGATAAATGGACAAACTCAATTCGAAACAAAGATCAATATGTTTCAAGAATTTCTACATTAATTTAATTGGTCCTTTTAGCAGACAACTTTCGCTTGAATTAACACCGTGCACATCACTCTTTAAATACTACTGGTCGTGCTTCTTTTCATGGTGATGAATAATAATCTCCGAAATGCATGGGTACATACGCGAAAAAATGCTTTACATTGATTGCAATACAATAGGGAATTCGACAATTCAATCAAACGGAGTAAAACTATCGAAAAGTATTTCGTCGACATGTACGATGACGTTTTCCTAGTGAATTAAAATAATTCATTTAGCGAGAACAGCAGATATAATTATCTGTATATGTATGTATGAAATCATATAGTTTCTTCTCTTCTTCTAGCAATTGATTTCGCTGAAAACGACGTTAATTGTAAGACGAGAAGCCGGCTCAAATGAGTTCGACATTCCTCGAAGTATAATGTTCATACAAATGTGACAGATATTCTTCTTCTACAGGGATCCATACGAATGACAGAGAATAGTCTCTATAGAGTAGGAGAGATGTTCTATGTAGCAATTTCTGTGCTGGTCTAGTGCCTTTTTTCTCCTTGTTGTTTTCCAAAATGAAAAAAGGGAATGACGGGGAAAGATGAAGAGAGGAAATGATAGAAATTAAAACAGTACTTTACACTAGATTCATAGATATATTTGCCTGACATGTTTTTTACATCCGCTCTGATTTCGGATGCAGCCTAATAGTAAAAATGAGAATACTGGTAAGTAGAAGTAATCGAGTCTCTCAGAACTGAAACATTCTTTCAAAGGAAACAATCCTGCTCCACAAATCTTCGTAGATTTTCATTCCACAAAGAGATAATGACATGATCGATCATTTTTGAGAATTCAAATTAAATATTCCTATTCTTGTTGGTTATTAGTTAGCAGAAATGAAGAATCCCCTATCTCCGATCAATGTCAAACGTGACTCTATTTCTTTTTGACTAATTTCTTTGCTGTCTGATTGAATTTCTACTGAAGTGATATCATCAGGAGAGTCCGTTATAGATCAGTTACCTTGATACTGTACGTCAATCGTGCTATCTCCCTGTAAGGAACTTTGATCTTGAATCTTGATAATCTGTTCATGCTTTTTCTTGATTCTAAATTAAACACAGACGTGTTTTTTCGACAGTAATCTGCTAGTATCAATGTACTGAGAATAACTGGGGACGTCATCGTTAAAGAATTTATCCGATCAACATAACGAATATTTGTATTTACTGAGAAACCCACTGTTAACTGTGTGAAGGCGCTAACTCGCCCGAAACGACTCTATCGATGATGACATAGAACATGTCGACAGAGGTATGTACCGAAGATATGAGTTTTTTGAGAGTGTGAGAACGTAGTCGTATGTTGCAATAGAACAAAACTATTGATTTTTCTTTTCGTGAGGAAGTTTTTGTTGTTTCTTTCTTAGTTTGTTTCTTTGTTGCCATTTCTGTTTAAAACAACGATTATTGTTCTCTAAGATGAGAAACGGAAGGAGAAGAAGCAGAAGACGAAGAAAGGAACATGCTTTCTCTTTGAAAAAAGATAAGATATGTTAGTAACATTCACAAGCAATCTCATAGTTGACTCCTTCGCTCTTTCTCTTCCTTTCTGTGCTCTCTCTCTCTCTTTCTGTGTCTTAGAGAGAGAAAAATCGTTATTATTACTCCATGTATTTTCTATTCAACAAATATTTTTCAGAATTTATCACATTCATTTGATAAGACATCAATAATGATCAATCTTCTAACAACTCAGACGGCGACCATGTTGTTGTTGATCAGGTGAAAGACGGATTTCAATCAACGCTTATTACCATATGGCCTCGCCCACCTGGGCTCCTCCAATTGGTACCCGTAGTCTACCTTTCGTGCATGAAAGTGAACAGAAATCGATAAACAAGCCTTTCTACGTTCTTCTCTATATCGATTCGGCGTCTTGCGGAATTTATGTTCGTCGGTTCGATGGACTGTTTTCTAACATATAATCTTTCATGTATAAATGGTACTCTTGCTCAGTTAAATTCATCGACATTTGTATTCGGAGACATTCTACGTCCTCACGTCCTAACTGGTGACGACTATTCGACAACAGATCTAACATCATCGAAACCTACTCATCCCGAACCATCATCGATCTTTGTTTCGACTCAACATTGTATCATAACATCAATTATACTTGGTGCAATTATTTTAGGAACAGTAACGGGAAATATTCTTGTTATCGCTGCTGTTAAATTAGAAAAAGCGCTTCATGCTGTTGCTTACTATCTCTTCGTTTCATTAGCGGTGGCCGATCTCCTAATCGCTACAATGGTAAGTTATTGACAAGTTTGATTTGTTTTTCTTTCTTTCGGCTTGTCAACTACAGAAGTAGATCACGTTCTTTACCATAATTATCTTGATGAATTGTGTGATTTATACTTCGGAATATGTTTCTGACGCCTAGCCATCTGTCATTGCTATCAAATACAAAGTTTTGTCTTCAAAAAGAAAACTTTCAGTTGACTGGTTGATTTTATATTCACATGTGTTAGACAGATTTACTCGATGATAGCTACTTTATTGATAAGCTACATCTGCGATGAAAGCAATGTTGTCTTTTTTCTTCGATAATGACGTGGAAGACGTATATTGATAGTTGCATTTACTTTTAATAGCTTGATCGTGAGAATAAACAAAAACAAAACTCGATTGATCGATACGATTCCACTGGTTTATGTCGTTTTTTTCAAGACCTGACAAAAATTGATCTTCGCTGTTTAATATCGATGACGAGATGTAAATCATGGTGTTTCTTTTCATTAAAAATAGTCCAGCATCATTGTCGAGTGAATTAATCTGATCGAATAGAAGAATTCTAAGTCAGCTGCTAATATTCCGTTGGCTGTTTGTCTTTTGTAGTTATTAGTAAAACTGGCTGATGATCGAGATGGATACATCGATAGGCAAAGCAAGGAAAGACTGATTCTCATAACTCGTCGCTTCTTCGTTTCTTATTGAATATGTTCGTAGTTTGTTTTCATTGAAATTATTATTCGATGCCACGCACAATCTTTTTCTTATTGAACAAATCGAAATCGAAGGATTCACATGTATTTTTGTCTATTCTTTCTTCTTATTGACTGATTTAGTTATATTCCCTTTGCCGTTCGTTTTCTTCCTATCGCGGCTCCATGTTGGATACTCGAGTTTTACTCATGTCTGACACAATGATTTCTGTCATTTTTCTTTTATGAATAGAAAATCGTGAAAGGCTGAAAACAAAGAAAAAACTCGTCAGAGAATAGAATCACAACGGAACTTTTTGTCAAAATTGATGTTATCAAATCTTGTCGAAGACTAAACATACAACACCCACACCGGAACATTCTTTTTCCCTTTTCTTTTGTTCATTACAATCTATCCGATACAAGCAGACAAATATAATATAACTTCAATCGAATGATTTGATTTTCGATGATCGCAGAGAACTAACGTCGTTCACATAAAGCATGCAGTTCAATATTGCGATTTTTGCTTTATAGGTCAATACGTGCGTGCTAGATATAATTATCCTTGAAGTTTTCCTTCTCTATTTTCTACTATGACAAGTTTCTTACTTTGTCTGCTATTATTTATGGAATAATATGTCGGAAATGAATGGTCAAATGACTCAAACAGCTTACATGTGACATTTTACTTCACGTTCTATGATGAACTCATTAGTAAACTGATCATCTAATATTTCTGTTTTATCTATACATACAAACAAATATTACTAGCAGATGTACGCGGAATGTACACTTTTTTGTGAGAAGAAAGATTAGGAAAGACAAACAACTAATTATGTGTAGAGATAGTCAGAAAGATTGATGCAGAAGTATTGCTATTCGGTACTTTCTATTTGTGATTTAGGTAATGCCCATTACTCTTTTGAAAGAAGTAACACGTTCATGGATACTTGGTTCGTTTATATGTGATGCTTTTGTGACAATTGATTTACTATGTTGCACAGCTTCAATATTGCATCTTGTTGCCATTGCACTCGATCGTTATTGGTCGATTACCAACCGTGAGTACTCTCATAGAATTAGTCAGGCTTAGCGCGGCAGACTAAAGATAAAAATAATTGGAATATATTATCTCGAACTTTTAATACTTTTGAGACATGCATGGACTGAATAGCTGTCATTATAAGAATAGATTTTTTTCGCATGGGCTTTTTGTATATATAAATATATTTCCTCTTCTCCTCAATTGTAGTGGATTATGCAACAAAGCGCACACCTGCTCGAATCTTGATTCTAATATGCGTTATATGGGTAACATCAATCTTGATCTCCAGTGCTCATCTCTTTCCTATATTTCGTGATGTTAATGGTCGTCCTTCGGATCAATGTCGTTTAATAGGCAATGTACCATATACTATCATTTCGACTGTTGGAGCGTTCTATATTCCTCTCATTGGGATGTGTATCATCTATTGGAAGATTTTTCAAGCGGCCAAATTTCGTATACGTCGTCGTGCATTCAACTCTGAACGTTCGACTGCAACAACATCGCTGCGACTACCACCGTCAGGTATTACCTCCGTGCCGGAAACACATCCACAAACGAATGCTTTACTTACATCAGAAACCGACAATCATGAAGTGCCGCATCCAAATAAAAGCAAATATCAAGCATTTTCTTCTTTCCAACTAAAAAGACTTTTCAAAAGAAATCTGATCGTTTCCAATCATAATCATCCGCATGATATTGAACCCGAGAACGGTTCAACGATCTCCTCCAATGCAAGTCAACATCATAATGATTATCAATTAAAACCATTGAAAAAATCCAAGAATTCTCTAATAAAAAAGCCACGTTCTAGTCGTACTACAACTACTGCAGTTATCTCCTCACCTACAATTCAATCAAACACGAACAATCGTTCCAAACAAGACTCAGAAGACGATTCATTACAAATCAATTCTCCTGCTTCGATATCGTCGACTCGTCGTTTAATAACACCGTCGTTTAATAATGATTCTCCAATAACAGTAAATACAATTACGAATCCATTAGGAAATGCGAACATGTCTGCGGCAAATTCAGCTCAGATTACCGATATGCCTGCTTCCAAAGTTGTCACGACAGCTGTGTTAGTTAGTGCAAATAATACAAATTCTCATGCAAATAATCGAACTGTTGTGACGAAAACATTAAGTCATACCTCGCGAAAGAAAATTGATATTAAACGCGAACGTAAAGCGACAAAAGTTCTCGGTATTGTGATGGGTTGTTTTATCCTATGTTGGTTACCATTTTTTCTCGAAGAAACCATTTGTGGTCTCTTTCATTTAACTATGAATGAGAAAATTATCAGTGTGTTAACTTGGCTCGGTTATCTCAATAGTCTTTTAAATCCTGTGATTTACACGATATTTTCTCCTGACTTTCGACAAGCATTTAAAAAGATTTTATTCGGAAAATATCGAAAACGAACACGATGACTTTAACACACTAGTGTGTATGTGTATTTCTCTCTTTCTTCTTCTCCTCCTCTTTGTTTTGTCGTTTATTTTCGTTTTTCAACTTAGATATCTATCTATTTTAATGACATTTCCATATGTATATGTATGTTTTGTTTTTCTTTTGAATAACATACCGGTTAGTAAAAATAAGTTTGTTTATTTCTTACAATCCCAGTGCAGTTTGTGCAGCAAGTCATGTCCTTATATTCTTCTTCGTCTTGATTTCTGATTAACATGACATCATGCCATTGAATAGTATTCCCCATCGATATCTTCAAACTACAGGTGATTCTTCTGAGTAAGAGTTCGTACTTTCTTATTTTAGACGTCTAAGCCCTGCAAGAAAAGAATGCTAATGTAATTTTAGTTCGTATTAGTCACGAATCTAACCGGTTCTTACTTTGTTCTTCTCACTTGACGCAGAAAATCATGAGCTTATAAAATCATATAAATAATACCGAATCCTCTTGAATGAAAAGAACTCCTATCAGTGGAAGAATATAAAAGCAGCGAGTATTCTACTGTTCACTTGACTTATTTTTCTATTTGCTATTGAATAACCATGATGTTCGCAACATCGACTCATATTTTATTTTCCCTATTAATCTTATCGATAATTGTCGCACCGATTTGGACGTTTTACCTCCAAGAACAACTTGTGACTACATCTGATCAGACGCAACACGAAGATCAACAAACACATCATGGAATTCGCAGTGTTCTTCTGCCGAAGATTTGTATAACAATGTCGGAAAAGAGCAATGAATTTCACATTTATTCGGACACCAACGCTCGTCAAAGTCGACATCAGTCGAAAAGAAAATGTTATCCCTTTGATATGCGTTAACTGAGCTTTCTTAGATCGAGATTGTTTTTCAAATTTGATTCGAGACAAAAGACAAGTTTTATCAGATTTACAATTTCTTGAATAAATTCAAATTTTGCGCTCTATTTTCTAACTATGTCTGCTGATGCATTGAATGCCACATGTGAGAAATTCTTTCAGATTTGGGCTCATAAAGCAGCGAATATCTCCAATGATTTGATTGAATATACCATTCGGCGGATGCAAAGTGATCGTCTGCGATTTTTATTTCAAACACGCAATGAGTTAACTCAACGAGAAGCAAGTTCACCGATCTGTCAAGTTTCAGTGCATACGGAAGATGAATTAAGAAGAATCAAAGAACATATCCGACGGTTTTGTTTAACAACAAGAAATGCCTACCGACATTTGCGATCAGATTCACGTATTTATCCGAAAATGTGCATTGAATTAGATCAAGGCATCATTATCAAAATCTGCCGATTTATCTTTAAAACGAAAGTGTTAGTTCAAATTTTGTCCAAAGACAAAGATTCGAATGCCGATGAAAACGAACAATCAAAGGGCGAACAGATCAAATCTTTTGAATATAATGATCCGTATAGAAATATTACCAAGGCGTTTATCATCCTACAGTCAAATTTTGAGATACTTTTTGGTGATATTTTAGAAAAAGATTACTTTCAGAATGCCAAGACAGGTATGCGTTCTCGTGACAAAGTCAAAAGGATTTTGCATGTCCTCAATAACACAAGAAAAGGAAGCTGAGCAGGCATAAATAATCTAAGAAAAGGAAATAATATAGATCTATTATTTAACCGAACACTTCGTCCAATGGAGATAACTAATGAAGATGAATTCAGACTATTTCGTTTAATCGATAATGAAAGTTTTCTTTTCAAGCGGTTCGATCTCTTCCCGTCATATTGGATACCAGTAAAACTATTCGTTTAATATTCTGTGCGTTATACAAACTAACCGAGCCTGAACGACAAGCTGAAGCAGAAGCGCGTCGTCAACATCGACTGTGTATGACAATTCTCGCTGAATTTAGTTACTTTGACTTTTCTGTCGTTATTTTCCTTAGCACATTGTCGTCATGACAAATCAAAAAAACTGAACAAGATTCCGATAAATAACAACGAACTTGATCAAAGATTAAAAACAATCAATGATATGCTAATCAAACAACGATCAGAAGCTACAAATGATTCAACTATCACTCCGTCGAAAGCAACACTGAAGCTTCGACCTGCAAAGTAATACCGATGATACAACTGAATACCTGATCAAACAGTCCGCTCGCTTGCAGATCACATCTGAACACTCCCAAAACTATCAGTTCGTCTATTAACAAGAATTCAGGTCGATTATTCTTGTTTTTTTTTCAGATTCAAAAACAAGTCAAAAACGATCCTCGTCATCAACACCGTAAGAGCACTGCTCACAGCACGGGAAAAATAAATGATTAATCTTTCAGAATGAGAACAAAAACAAATCTATCAAAAAAGAGTTCTATTAAAGTATTCCACTTGATTTCTATTTATATGCTCATTGATCTTGCCATTGTCTAGATGAAAAGCCCGAATTCAAATAGCAAATCTCAGGTAACACGCAGTCTGCGCAGGTAAATATGAACTAAATTGACCTATTCTCAACAGCAACGATCGCCGAATAAAAATGCCAATGCATCAAAAACACCTTCCACCACCGAAAATGATAATAACAATCAAACTCAGCCATTCAGACACACCAAATTCGGTTGGACTACTTGGTTACACAATACCACCCTTAATCTCTCCACGACTTCTCTCTTAAATCGAATCAACAGTAACCCCTTAGATGTTCCTTTCGAACTAATATAAACGTTTATCTCTTAGAACCTGAACTGCCAAAACCTGTTCTAACGACATGGGCTTCACTTGATCGAAAGTCAAAGTCCTGAAAAACACTACTATCTCCTTTGAATGTCTGTATCAAAGATAAAAAATACATGATTCCCACGTGTTGTTTTTTCTCATGGTGATTGATAAGAATTACGTGTTGAGAATGTCCGAAGCAATGATTAATGAATAAAGAACCGACTCAGACCTTCAAGCTGGGTACAAATGTAATCGATCGGCACGAGAATAATAATAACAATGTCACTTTAACTTTCTTTCATCAACTTGCTCAAAACAAGATTTTCCACTAGATTTCTCATTCATCCGTCAATCTAACATGATTATCAAATCAGTGAACACATTCTCTATTCTTCAAACTAAATACATAAATTATATTTCACTGTGACACATTTAAGTACATATTATTTCAAGGTTGTCTCTTTTAATATATGACAGAAATGAATGACACGCTGTGATCTGTCTTCTCGAGCGAAAGACATCAATTAAGTCTTGATTATTCTCCTGAGATCAATCAAATTGCATCTGTTGTCACGAAAACAGGCACGTTTGTTCTCCTGCCTATCAACGACATCATGGCGAAGAGCAAAGCAACTCACGGAGGACGGTTGCCATGTTTACAAAAATAGTTTGTATCGACAAATGTCATCAGAAAACAAACTGTTGCATATTCTAAACGAAGAAATTCCGATAAAACATGAATGTTCGACAAACTCGACGAATACCAAACGCGAACGGACAAGTTTTAATCGAAAACTGGGTTGAGGAACGAGCCACAGAACATTTGGATCATCGTATCCAACAGCAAAATAACACACAGCAGCGAAGTTCACCACCAAATGTTAAAAAAACTTCTCATACTGCTATATTGACTCCGCAGTATACATCGCCGCTTGATGATCTTACAGTATATCGTGATAGCTACTATAAATTTGGTCCATTCGATCAGAAAGAGCAAGGAGCTCGACGTAAACTTCTAGAACGTTCCTTAACCAAACAAGTCGCTGCGGAATTCAATGCGCGTCAAAGCGAAAATGAAGAACTGCTTCGATTCCAACGTGTCAACGATTCATCAAGTGAATATCAAACACAGTACACCAAACAATTCGAATCGAAACCACCACCAACGACACAGGTAAACTACATCGAGCACTTTCTCTTTTTCTACGATCGAAAAACAATAACAACTTACTTTCCTAAGTCTTCTTCATCTTTCTGTTTAGTCTCATGACCTTCTACATGAAATGCCTGTATCATTTTGGACTGAACATCGACATACAACACATGTAAATATTATCTTTGAAAAGTTTTTCTTTTCTTCTTTTCATTGAACGATGCAATTTTCTAGGGTGTCACACAATTAAAAACATTGAATAGTCCATTTCATCGTAATGCAAGTTTCAGTACACCTGTTGAATTAACACATGAAGGAGCACGTCCTCACGAAATGGAACAATGGCCGAACTATTCTCAAAAATCACTTAACGATGCTAAAATTTGCTAAGAAGAAGATCCAATAAATATCATCCTGCATATCGAATCAATATCTTTTCCTCGAATGATTGACAAAAACATAGACAGCAACAAATGTTAATAAGATACACAAAGAGATTCAACGGTGCATAGCACAGTAGACACAGACGCATAATCAGTTTGATGCGGATGTTTTAAGGTCAACGACTGTTGTGTTATGCTGATAGAAATCAATTATTGATTGGATTAGTTCAAATGTTGTTTAAAGATATTGCATATAAGATTACTCTCCTTTCTTTCTTTTCGTCAATAATAACGTTTGATGAGAATAGTTGAAATAATGACAGACTGTTTTAACCTTTTGACAGCAATAGTATATATATGTACACGTCCAGTCAATAGAAAAGAACATATGCGCGTGCAACAACAGACATCGGACGAGGTTTAACTGATCCATCATGGTAAGTCTAATAAAAGTGTAAGTGAGAAATAAAAGGGAACGATGAAAGAAATTTCGCAATATGATGTCATATTGACGAGGTCAATAGTTCATTTATTTTGTACATTGTGTACTAAGGTGTTTGACACTATGTGCGAGACGAAGGTCAATTAATTTTAGCTAGTGAGACAAATTTATTGTTAAAAACGACATAAAGGTGAAAAGGCATTTCACGTTCGCCATGATTTGACGGAGCAAGAAATGATTATCTATGTACTACCGATAGCAATTCGAATTGAAATGACTTTTTTTCCTGTTATATACTTTTGGTCAAGATCAAGAACGATGTGCGAGACATCAAAAAAAAAAGGTAGATGTACATATCCTCTCCCGTTCATTAACATCATCATATGTCTCGCGGCAAGATGTCGGTCGCCAAAAAAAGAAAATGGGGAAGAAAAGAAAACGAAGAAGAATTTGTCGTTCTGTCTCTTTTACCGAACGATGATAGTTCAAAATTGATTGTTCATTCGTCCTCCTTCACTTAAATTGCGCGATGTATCTCCGATTAGAACATAACGAAATGTTTTGATAGTGTGCTATT